>JAVSBU010371348.1:0-16013 GCA_033118015.1 Loricariichthys derbyi
AAGTTCCTGGGCACAACAATCTCCAAGGACCTGAAGTGGGACTGCAACATCAGCACCATCATCAAGAGGGCTCAGCAAAAACTACAACCCATCAAAAATTAACGACTACTGGCCGATAGCCCTCACCCCCATCATCACAAAGTGTATCAAACGACTGGTCCTAGCACACCTCAAATCCTGTCTCCCCCCCCACCCTTGATCCTCACCAATTTACATACCGTCAGAATAGGAGTACAGAGGATGCAGTCTCCATAGCACTGTACTCTGTTCTCTCACACCTGGACAACAAAAACACTTCCTTCAGGATGCTGTTCTTGGACTTCACTTCAGTCATCCCCTCTAAACTCATCACAAAACTCACAGACTTGGGCATCAGTTCCCTCATGTGCAAATGGTTATTAGACTTCCTGACCAACCGATCCTAACATGTCCAGTTGGACAATCACTGCTCATCCACCGGAGTACCACAAGGCTATGTGATGAGTCCCTTCCTCTACTCCCTCTTCACCATAACTGCAAACCTGTCCACGGTTCCAATACCATCAAGTTCGCAGATGACATCACGGTGATTGGCCTCATCAAAGACAACGATGAGACTGCCTACAGGGAGGAGGTGGATCGTCTGGCTGAGTGGTGCGACACTAACAACCTTCTGATCAACGCTGAGAAAACTAAGGAGATCAAGGACTTCAGAAGGAATGCTGACCCACATCCACCCATCCGCATCAAGGGGACGGCAGTGGAGCGTGTGAACAGCTTCAAGTTCCTAGTTGTCCACATCTCCGAGGATCTCACCTGGATGACTGGCTGCTCCAAGCTGGTCAAGAAGGCTCACCAGTGTCTCTTCTTTATGAAGAAGGACCACCTGTCCTCAGACATATTGGTGAACCTCTACCGCTGCACGATTGAAAGCATCCTGACCAACTGCATTACAGTATGGTATGGATGTTGCTCCGCCTCAGACTGGAAGGTGCTGCAGAGGGTGGTGAAAGCCACCCAGCGTATCGCCAGAGACACACTCCCTGCCATAGAGGACATCTACAAGAAGCGGTGTCTGAAAAGGGCTAGGAAAATCATCAAAGATTCCAGTCACCCAGCCTACAGACTCTTTTCCCTCCTGCCCTCTGGGAGGTGCTACAGGAGCCTCCAGACTAAGACCACCAGGTACTGGAACGGCTTCTTTCCTACAGCTGTCACACTCCTGAACGCTGCCTCCTGACACCTGAACAATAACAATGGACTGTATCCTAACACACACCAATAACACGTGGATTTAAACACCACTTACCAGCTCTCATCTGTTGTATATGCTACTCATTATTGTATGTGTGACCCAATACCACAGAATGAGTCGTGTTGGCTAAAAATGAAGATATGAATTATATATAGACCAGAAGAAGGAGCACATTCCCAGCTTTAAAATGGTACTAAATTTATTAACCTAGCTTAAAAACTGACCAAGTTATGACAATTTAAACATCACAAATACAGCAGGTCAGAATTTTTAGAATTCTCAGAAATAACTGATTACAAGTTGCACACTTATTTTCAAGTAAAGTCCTTATCAACCACCATTAAAATGTTACTAAAACTACCCAAATTCATTCATCACGCATCAAGGAATATGAAATACTATAGAAAACATGAAATTACACCAGGTTTTTCGTTTTTCATGTGAAATTGGTTATTAAATTTAAAAATATGAGATGACTTTTACCCATTTCTACATGTACATCAGAATGTACGGAGTCTCTGACCATCTGCAACATAACTGGGCTTCCAAACCCATCCAAACTGTCAATAAATCACCTGATATGGTATTATGGATATTTTCCTCAGTTTCAGAAATTAGGTACAGATCAGAACTGACACAAGTATCAGAATTCCTACCTGTACCCTTGTTATTCTGTTCATCAGTCTCGGATGATTCCAGAAAATAGTCCTTAATCGTCACTAAAGCCACACTGCACGAGCCATATTATGCAAATTGAAACTCCAAAGCTCGCTCAATGCTTCAGCAACTCTCTTGGGCTTATTAAATGCCATATTTCTGGCTAAAAAGACGATTTTTTATGAAAAACAGCGAGTGAATTTGTAATCCATGTGCGCAGCCATTATCGGTTTTTACCAATCAGCAAGGGCCTTACATGCGTGCTAAGGACTTTACTGGGTTTGATTACAGGTGTATCCAAGGCGTTTATTGGATGAATAAATGAATACATGAATAAATTAGTCCATATATGGAAAGCTTACGTCTTTAGCTTCATGTTTATGTATAGAACATGGCTTCCACGTGATGTTCAGCAGTATAAATAAAGCACTAAAACTGACCGATTTCTTCTGATTTTTAGGCGTTTTTCTCCCAAGATGTTTGGAATACCTCTCAGAAAATGGCTGATTAGAGTGCTTTTGAGATCGCAAAACGTGTTTCTACTCACAAGGTATGAAAATATACTCACTTAAGATAAATTTTTCAATTTTATCAAAAATGTAAGCCAGTTTGAATTTGAAGGCCTATTGCTCGAAATGTACCGGTGCGCAACACGACTCATTCTGTGATGGCGGGTCACATATACTGTATAATAATCTACTCTGCTTATAATACTTTTATTAGTGTTATTATTATTATTATTATAATTATTATAGTATCATATTACTATTACTACTATTTTATTTAATTAACACCACTTACCGACTCATCTCTTGTATATACTGGCCACCATTGTATATTCTGTATAAATAATCTATTGTTTATATTGCTATATTATTTATTTACTCTGTTTATAACCTGTTTATAATCTGTACATTCATTTATGTCACAGCATATTCCAACTATTTTACTGTAAATTAGCAAAATACGTATTTATATTCTTGCTAGCACTTCTGGATGGATGCAAACTGCATTTCGTTGCTTTGCACTTGCGACATGGGCAATGACAATAAAGTTGTATTCTATTCTATTCTTTTGTTAAAAATAATTTTTAGAAGGGATATTACCAGTTAAATTGTGTAAGGTTAGCATATTTAGTCACATACGTACTAAACTTTGCTAAGCGTCCCAGTAATTCTAGAGCTCACTGTAAGGTTCCAATCATTTTCACAGATAAACGTGTCAAACCAACATTTTCAGTCCAGTCTTGGTCCTTCCATCAGAAGGTTCCTATACCCATTTTCACACATTAGAATGCATAGAGTTGAGCTGCTCTGAGAAATAAAACATGGAAAGACTTACCGGCGACCTTTGCCTTTAGCTCTTTAGAGGTGTCGTGGCTGAAAGAAGGAGCAAATAGGAAACTTTAGCCAACAGGCATCCATTCACACTCTGCTAGAAAAGGTTAGCAATAATGATGATGTCATCAATATAAGATTAACTGTGATCAGGTTGGCTGTTCAATAGGGATCTAGATCTCGGCTTTGTTTATAGCTGCTATGCGAGACTTGAATTTAAATAATATGTAGTATTGAATTATTTATTTCCTATATTCAGTCTGTTTCTGCATCTCTTGAACACTAAAATGATTAGTGACTGTTTAATGACGACTTCTCGTAGGCTTTTAACCCTGAGTTACACAGCATAGCTTTTATAATAGCTTTTACATGATGCTGCTTGGTGTTTGATGTTAAAAGTATACAGTACTGTCCTGAACACTAATTACCATATTTTACTTAATAATTATAACATATTCCTATGTCATCTGCTTATTTCTGTCCTGTCAATATATTATTGTTTTGTTGCACTCTAGTGCAGTGAGGCTTGCTTCTTCACACAAGCCAATAAATGCCGTGGAGCCACGAGCAGAGGCGGGAGTTAAATAACAGAAATCCTTCATTCACTCGAAAGCTCACAAGCTCACAGTTGGACTCTTCAAACTCAGTTGATGTGTCGTCTAGTGTGTCCTAGCTCCCGCCGATCCTGGGAGGTTAGCCGGTAAGGTTCTTTTGTTTTGAGTTTTTCTTCAGTTCTTTAGTCTTTGGTTTTGGTTCTTTTCAGTTAGTTCTGATATGAGTTAATAAACCTACCATTATTCATGAAGCTGTCTTGCGTTTGGGTCCTCTCTATTACATCTCGCCCCCAAACTCATAACACTAAAACTGTCCATTATCAGTAAAATTAAGTTTTCTTAAAACTCACGAGATGCAGTGGTGAGCAAGTAACAAAAAAGTGCTGAAGCTTCTCTACCCGCTCATGCTTGCGAAAGCCTTCTGCTCTTGCGTTTTTGTCCGTCCAGTATCCTTAAAAGATATGATTTAAACACACACGCTCTTTCAGAGCGTGCCGAGTTCAAGCCTTTGTTCTGCTAGCTCCATTTCTTCGCTCTTATTCCACTCTCTGACCCAGTCTGATGTAAAACTGATTTCTTCAAATCTTTTTTCAGCCAAAATAAACCAAAAGTGCAGTTTTCAACCGAAAATAACAATTTAGGTGCTACTCCAGGTACGTTTCTTAAATAGAGAGGCAAATTGTAAACAGTTTATGTAAGTGCATTAGCAGCAGCTCTGTTACTTTGTCATTCACACTATTACTGGAGTAGTGAAAGGTCAAACAGACGCGGCGTGTGCGGCCTCTCAGACCTCACGCTTTGACCTATGAGTCAGACATCTGGCTGCACTCACCTGCTGAGACTGGTTGATTTTTCCCCCCTTTTCCTTTGTACAAGTGTTTCAGTGGTAGGCTTGAGGGCAGGATATCAATTAGGCTACAGCATGTGGTGATTTTCAGATTCGTTCCTACCACACCAGATCAAGCTGAGTCCAAGCAACTGATTATATGTTAGCTCTCACATTTTGTAGCTCTACTCCTTTATTGTTTTGGTATTACAGCTTATTTTACAAAATGATCAAAACATTACATGCCAAACAATTTCGACACCTTAGCGGTTGCTGGCATACGCTACTGGAGTGGTTACCAACCTTTTTCTTTAGAGCCCCCCTAACAATTATAAAAAAGCCCCCCAGCCCTCGCACACAAACACCAAAAGAATAGCGATTTATTGCTAATTTTTGGTGGCAAAAAATGTACATAATGTATAGCATTTTTCCTTTTATAGTTTTTCCATTTCGTTTTTTTTTTTTTTCATTTTGTCCCTGTCATGCCTGCGGCCACCAGAGGCCGCCAAAGAGATCATTAGCAACCACAGAGGTTTCCCACAGAGCGCCCAGCCGGCGTATTAACTACACCTGAAGCTTATTGAGGAGAGCTCTAACTGAGCTCTCCTCTCTCCTTTATAAGCAGCAGGCTGGCTGGAGCTTTCGGTGGGTCAATTTCACCTCACCCCCGCGATACAGGTGGGTGGTATTCACCATGTTACCGCTAAATTGCATTTGCCTAGAGTCAAGTCTTGATGTTCCATTTCATGTTCCTTGGTGCTCGCTGTGTTGGTTGTTACAGATACCCAAGGGCCAGAGTGTTGGAGAGATCCTGCTTATCCCCTCCACGTTTTGGGGTATCCTCTGTGAGCTGAGATTATTTATGTTGCTGTTGACTCCCTGTTTTGCTCCAAAACACTCTGCCATTTCTGTTAATGTGATTCAAGAACTCTGTCGTTAAAATCTGCGTTTGCTTCCAACCTATTTGTGGGAGGATCCTTACAGTCCCCTTCCTTCTTTTACTTCTTTTTTGAACCATGGCATGGATGAAATGCTGTAATGCTTACATGTAAATAAATTTATGACACAATAATATTGTTTATGACAGAAATTGTTTGTCTAAACCAACCTCCTCAAGTACAGTTTATTTGAATAAGAGCTATGTGAATGAGCAAGCCAGAGTCGACAGTGGCAAGGCGAGTCTCCATGAGCTTAATAATGAAGACACCTCAAGAGGAACCTGACTCAAATGGGGTATCCACCTTCTTCCTGATGGGACCAGAAACCTTTTAAACCTATTAGTAATTAGTTAACTACCTAAATAGGTAGCGAATTTCAGTGCGCCATTAACATTTTTTTTATTATTTTGAAACCAACACCAGTGGATCACCTAGAAAGCAAATAAATTTTTCCAATATGTTTTACGACCTCTATATTAAAACGAGTAGAACATCCTTATATTTTCTCATATTTGTTTCCCGCACAGGCCTTGCTAACCTCCTTTCATTTAGAATAAAACATGATGCCTAAACTTTACATAACACAACTTCTGCTTATTACTGCTGTGTTATTTACATCACTGAATGAAATCTGAGAAGCAATTTTCTATGAAATGAAAATTCACAAACAGTTCATAGACCCATCATGGTGTATTTCAGATATGGGAATCTACTTGAAGGAGGCATCCATAAGAGCCCACACAATATTCTAGGTTCTTGACCCTGATGGCCGACCGTGTCACTTAAATATTCATGACATGTCCATTACCATAGAGATAGAGCAATGTCTCTAGATCTTTTTTCTCTTTCTCTCTCCATCTCTGACCCTCGTTCAACTGCCAAATTATTAAATTCTCATAATAGTAATCATGCCAGTCATAGACAAGATGAATGATTCAGGCTAAAGAAGTCAAAATAATATCTCTAATGACTATAAGCCCACAGGGGGACAATGGATGGGATTCTGGCATGGCTTAATCTGGCCTCGTGATGGAGCTTGTTTTTTGTTATTTGACAGTCAGAAATGTGGAGCTGAAAAGAAAAGCTGAATCAGTGTCTACTGTTTGAAGGCAGAAGCCAAAGAATTCAGAAAGAAAAGAAGCAGCTTTCATGCTAATAAGGCACACAACGTTTTATTAAAAAATATATATATTGGGTTTTTTGTTTGTTTTTTTTTACTTTTAAGGGGTCATTAAGAAGATGAAACATGATTCCCCAAGTGTCAGTCCCAGAATAACTAACATCAGGGTCTAACATCAAAATGTAGTAATAAAGCTTAGTAAAATAATTTTCTAATACTAGCCCTTTAAAACTACCTGTTTGTTTTTGCCTCTCATCAGTTATATTTTATATGCTGACTATTGTTAAACTATTTAAAAATGTGTGATCCTATCAGTGTGTTATTGATTCAGGATTACTGACCTGTCTTGGATTCTTCAAGCACTTTGGTTTCCTCCAGTTCTTTAGCTTCTTCTTCTGTACAAATTGAACAAACAAAAGAGTCATCAAAATTGAACAGCATGCATCTACTCTATTTTTTTTAATATTCAGAGGTTATACAGTAGAAGGCCACACCACTTTGGAACAAACAACAATTCATATTACACTGACTTATACTTCAGTCTGTTTAGCTTAGTTTGCCTTCTTTCTAGGTAGGTCAGTAGAGAACTTCAAATATATTACTTTACTTAAATTTACTGCCTTTTCTGGCAAGTTCATATTAATTGTTCACCATATGCAGTGCATTACATATGAAGTATTATTTCAAACTTGAATACAAATCTGTATGTTAGTATTTGAAGTTAGTACTGAATCATCCAAATTGTTTGGTGACCTGTCACGGGGGGCGTGATGGTAAGAAAGGACCCACGTGCAAACAGCTTCATAAAGAAATGGTAGATTTTATTGAACTCATAATGAACTGTAACGCAAGGAGAAAGATACAAGAGACAACACTGAAGAAACACAAAAGAAGGTAAATAAAATGAGCCTTACCAGCTACCCCGCCCGCCCGCCAGTGGGCTAGGGCACTCATGACAGCTAGGTCATATCCAGAGTTGCAAGGGACCTTGTTTTGTCCGGCCATCTGCCAAATGACCACTCATGGACAGGAGAGAGGTATGCAAGACAACAGCAGAGGGATAAGGGGCCCTGGGCAGCACCTCAGCCTGCAGTTGCCTCACTGTTGGCCACTGGCATGTGGTCTGTTTACGTCAGGACGACCACATTGGGGCACAGAAGGGGTCTAGGGGGACGAACGAACGGTACCGAGACAAGTCCTGCCATTCCTCGGACCTTATGGTCCTATACCCCCCACCCACCCTTAGCACCAACTGTCCCCGACTCTGTCAGGGTGCCAACGAGCGAGACTGCCTCATGTTTCTGCATTGTGTGGCGCCAGAAAATGGGTGGAATTTTACTCATCGTGACGAAATACGGGTGGAACAGAGCAGCTCGAAACGGATCTAGCTTCGGAGCAGTAATAAATCCGTGCACCGCTAAAACCCTGATCGAACGCATCTGTAGCCTGACTCCTGAAGTAGGAGCATTGCTGAGCACCGGGTGAACTGAACGCACACAAGGCCAATGGTGCAGCAATCAGCTTCACTCCGACATCATCCTTTTAAGGAGCCGAGCACACCCGTAACTAATTGCACGTATCAGCACCGCGCCATTAGGTGGCTCAATGAGCCTGTAGCTGGTGCGGCTGCTTCACTGATTTTTCCCCCTGCCCTTCCATACCCTGGTCGCCACCTAGTGGTGTGGTGTAGTTAGGACAGGGCCCCTAACAGTGACTATCCAAAGCTTGCAATTGTAGCGTCTGGGGAAGTGTCAACTGAGTATGTGTCAGAGTGAAAATTACATATCTCTGAGCAAAAGGTATGAAGTTTAGGTAAAGACCAAAGCAGACGGGCCAGGATAACATCCGAACTCTTACCCTTACAAAGAGGAGAAACTGATGTATATACAGAGTGTAACTTCATTACAGATTTATGTAATCTGTGTATTTTTTTATTAATTAAACATTGATGTTAATAAATGATGATTGATTATGCTGTAAGACTTCTGTCCAGGATTCATCAGGAATACTAATTTCCAATTTCTTCTCTCCTTTCTGGTTCTGGGTGGAAAGGGCATATATAGATGGAAACTGATTTTGTAGACCTGAAAATTCAAGTCTGGATCTGAGGTCACGAGAGAGTAAAAAAATAAGAGGCTGGTATATTTTGAAATAAGAAATACTGACCTTGGCATAACTGCATACTTGTAAACAATAGAAAAGAGCAAAGCCATCATACCCATTTGAAAGTCACTTGAAATCAAAACCTATTTATTTCTGATTTGTTTTATTTTACACATATTTGCCTTGCAAAATTGGCCAATTTCAGTCAAATGTTGTGCTGAGCAGCAAGGGACTGCTTTCTTCAAATCCATCTACAGATTTCTATTGGATTTAGATCAAAGATATTCACATCCCTACATCACTGCAGCAGTATATCTCCCAATTACCACAGTATTTCTTTGGTGGTGGGTTTAGGGTCACTCAAGCTGGAAGATCAACCATCTGTAATATCTAGCAGTGGGCTGTGGGTATTCCTCAAGCATTTCGGATGCATTTAGCAGCATCAGTTTTCCCCATTATCATGATTAAATTGCCCCATTTCATCTATATAATAGTGGCCCACAACACAATGTGGTTTTTGCAAGGCATTGTTCGGATTTCAATCTAAAAAGTTCAGCCATGGGCTCCTCTGACAAACTTTTGACATAAGGCATCGCACTGGCCTCTAGGTGGCTTCCCTGATCAATATACTCCTGGCTCAGCCACCTAGTTTGGGAATTCGGCACAAAGTCAGGTGTTTGCAATGCCACACACATTCGACTTATTAATGCTCTGGGTCAGGTTTCCCAAAAGCATTGTTAAGATCATCTAAGCTGGGAAAAAGTGTTTAATGTGATACTCTGCTATTTTATGATGGCCTTTGTGCTGCAATGCTTTTGGGAAATCCAGCATTGAATAGTACTCAGAGGGACAGTTAAAGTCTCTGAAATCTTTTTTGTATCTTTCTCCTGCAAAATGATTTTCCACAAGTAAATCCCGAGACTCTTCTAAAAGAATGCATTTCAGTCTGAGTGAACATTAGGATACAGTACAAAGACTCTAAATCTATTTTATTTACCTTGGTCTAATTGCTGCTGTTGTTGTTGAGGTTACATTATTATTCAAGGATTCTAGCAATTTAGTTGTAAGCTTTGTATTTAATCAAAAATGAGTGATTAGGAACCCTGCCACTCCACAGTGCAACACTGGAGGGTTGGCAGCGAACCAGCATGGGGAATTGAATGCTTTGGCATCTCCTGGCAGTGTGGGGCTTGATGCAGGCGAATTAGCTACACTTGCTCCCGGCTCTATGTATAGTTTGCTGGGAGTAGTATGGGTTGCGACAGCATCTGGGATTTTAGGTGTCCGGCAGGGTTCGACTGCACTTCCCCAGAGATCTTGTGCAGCGGGCGAACCAAACTCTTTCCACTGGCAGCGGGAGACAGGTCCTGTGGTGCATACCGGGCTGAATGAGAAGGGCAAGCAGGTACCACCACTCCTTTATGGAGGGAGGAGTGATGGAGTAGGGCTGAAGCCCAAGGTATGGTAGGTTGTGTGGGCCAGCTTGCTAGGGATAGAGTGAGTCTCCCATGCTGCCTCCTCTACCTGCTCCCCTGTGCGGTTGCTTGGAGTACAGAATGTACAGGAACCGCGTGACTCCAGACTCGTCCTCCTGGTGCCCTTATAAGGTCGGCTCAGGGTGCCAAGTGTAAATGAACCACATGACCTGGGATGCGGTTCCCAAAGCAGAGATCGGTTGCATATGCCCCACCAACCCACGGAGTCAGGTCAGTAAGGGTTCTTTACGTTCTTTTATCCATTCTTTTTCTTATTGTCAGGACGAGAGGTTTTATTCGTCCTGGCATACGGTTCCCGCTCCGCTGGAGGAGGAAGTATTGCCCTCTAGCAGCGCGCTGTGTTCGGCGGTATATAAGGCGCCGAAGAAGATCCGAATACGAGCAGTAATGTTTGGCGTCTGTCAACACGTCACGTTAATACAGTGCGCCGCTCGTATTCGGGATCTTTGGAGCGGTGCGCTGTGGTGGAGCTTGGGATGCACATATTCTGGTATGGTGTTATCTTAGAGGCTCTTGTGTTATATCGGTAGTTCGGGAGGCACCTAGCTTGGGAGGCTAGGTGCTGTATTATGAGGCACGTCCCGGCCGTTACCGTGCTTAGGGAAGATGGTACCACCTGCTCTTTGTAGAGGGCAGGTGGAGTAGGTGGCTGGAGCCCCGAGGTTTGTTAGTCCTTCAATTAGATAGGAAGGGACATATCGTGGCCCCCCAATGCCTGTAGGGTGCCAAGCTCCGGTGGACAGCTGGCGGGATGGCCGGTCGAAGCCCGTAACACGTCCGCGCGGGACGTGGCGTTGCTTGGTTGGGAAGTGCCCTACTGGGAGCCCGTACAACACCAGGGGTGGTGTTTCCAGCGGCGCCGGTCCACCGTCGAGCGGCGTCCTCTGGCCTGCGCCTGCCTGGGGCTCCGTCCCCTACGGAGCTGTTTGGGACGTGTCCTCACGGCCTCGTGCATCCCAGTTCGCACTGGCCTGGGGGTCAGTCGGTTTTGACTGTGTCTGTGTTTTGGTTGTGTTGTGTGTGTTTTGTTTAATAAAGCACCTTCTATGTTATCCCACTGTCCTGCATATGGGTCTCTTTTGTGTTCAAAGCCCCCAGGGTGTGACACTTATATTTCTGATTTCAGTTTATTATTTTTTGGGGATCTTGTGTTTGAGTCCAACTTGTTTGGCTCTTTTGTTTGACCTATTTTTTAAATAAAACCTGCCATTCTGTGAAGCTCTGAGATTGGCTTCACAGAATTGGCTTCATGAACCTTTCTTCAATTCAACCCTAATGACATCACAACATTAGTGTTTTACATGCACTTAATTCAGACAGCTTCAGAAAATCTGATTGGTCAGTAAACTGAACAACGAGATTACACGCACTTGTGTAATCAGATAAAGGAAACGCTCCAGGTTTAACACGACTCGGGTAATAATCAGACTGTCAGCATTACAACCAGCCAACAATCTCACAGTAAGATGAGACACAAACTTCAAACTTTATTAAATAAATAAAATGCATATATTGCATTTCAGAGCCTCCACAAACTGTTCAGTAGCCATTTCATTGCGTTTAATTCCAAGGTTATAAGATGTCTTGAGAAAATAAGACACAGGTTAATGGAAAAAAAGCCTCAAAAGTATTTTAGAATAAGAGGATCTGGCAACCATGTTTGGTTACACTAGCACGCATGCACAGACTGAGAAAACCTATTGAAATCTGAGTAAAAGGATACATGCACTGAAAAATCAGATTACTGGCTTCAAATCCAGGTTTCTTTATCAGATTTCAAACTCTAACATCCAGACCTTAATCCGATCTGAGAAATCAAATGTCTGCTGTTTACAAGAATGCAGACAAACAGCTCAGCACTCAACACATACTTGCCTGTTATTTCTGTCCTATTTCAACTAAAGATGTGTTTCTGGAGGAACCCATCCTTACTATAACTCCAAATCAAAAAGTTTGAACGCTACTTAAATTTTAATAACCCATCAGAATAATGTATAAATACAGCCAGAATTTTTTTTTTCATTGTATAATGAGGTAAGAAAAGATAAGGGTTTTGACAGGGTACAGTGCTTTTTTTCTCCTCTGTACAACCCTGTACTATTGCACATGTTTACAGGATAAATGGGACAAAATAGCTCCTGAAATGCTTCATCACTTGGTATCCTCTGTGTGGTAACTGTTTTACAAAAACATTTTTGGTATGTGTTGCCGGCCTGAAATGCAGTAATGGATGTTTCTTAACAATTAAAATTAAGTTTCCAGAAAGAAGCACATTCTGTCTCCATATTCATATTGTGTCCAATGAATAAAAGTAAAAGAAAATGTAAGAAAAGCTGCCTTTTTATATGCATTCTCCATACTCTCCCAAATTTTTCTGATTTAGTGTCGTAAATTTTACTGTATGATATTTAAATTAAGGCTGGAAAAACAACATCAATTATTAGCGTCATTTATTACTAACAGTCTTATCAGAGTTAAGCCTGAAATAAATAATTTAATATCACAAAGAAACTAATTAACATTTGGAAACCAGGCCTTTTCATCATCAAACAACTCATAAGTATGCATAATGCTTAAAAATAACTTCCATTTTCTTCCATGTCTACGCCAGAATTTTGGTATAGACCTCTGTGAATAGACTTGAGTGTTTGAGTTGAAGACATCTGCACTATACTTGGTTCTTGAGTAGCAGTCCACCTGCCTTCACCTCAAACACTCAATTCTACCATGATCTGGATGAACGGAAACCTAGAGAGACCCTTATGTGACTATGTGCACACAATGTCCTGTAGATGTTCACAGATGGCTTGGATACTATAGCTCATCATTTTCCAATCACAGTGTGAGTTAATCCTCAACTCCTTCATCAGTGTCGGTTTCTATCCTCAGGACGCTGCTGGCTGGGGATTTTTGGCTGGCAATATATTCTCAATAATGCTGTTAATGCTGCTGTGTTTGATAAACCTGCACCAGAGTTTGTTGAGAATGGTAGACCATCTAAATAATATCTGGGCAATATGGTACTATGTGAAGAGGGTGAATGTGGTAGAGGATGGATGAGATATTAGCTGCACTGTGGTTCAAATCCCACATCTGCCAAGCTACCACCGTTGGGTCATTAAGCAAGGCCTCAAAAAGGCCCAATTGCTTGGACTGTACAATTATATCAGTTGTAGGTTTTCTGGATAAGAGCGCCTGTTAAATGATGATGTCTTCTAACAAAATGTTAACCATTTGACCAGTTGCCACTGCAGGCTGCATGAGTTATCCCAGTGTCACCCACAAACTCCATCAAGGGATGAGAGAAGAGATTTCAAAGCCTAGATAAACCAAATGTGGCTAAAGTAAAATTGAACCGGGGAGGACCATAAACCCTGGTGGTATTTCCGTGGGCAGTCATCTTCACGCCTGTGTGATCCAATGGCCCAATCTCAGCTGTTGTTATTTCCCATGAGGATCCTTCTCCGCATCCCCACACGCATTACAGCCAAGAAAACGAAACTATTCGGCTGTTAACTCTTTTCAAATGGCATCGTCCTTACTCAGACTGGAGTCAAATCCAATCTACCCAAGAGTTCTGGTTTGTAGAAGTGACTACATTCAGATGAAGCCCAGATACAGAGATGGGTAGTAATGCGTTACATTTTCTCTGTTACATTTACAACATTTTAGAAAAACCATTTGACCTAATTCATGTTATTGGAATGTGGAAGAAGAAAACCGGTGTCTCTGATGGAAACTAGAAAAGTTTATTTAATTCAGTTATAAAGTGGTACAAGGCATTATAGTGTTGTAGTGTGCTGTAAGATTTGAACTTTGAAAGTCCTCCTGGTTTAGTAAAATAAATAGCCATCAGAATTTGCTCTTAAGACCAGTGTAAAATGGAAATGCTATTATCAGTTTAATTTTAATATTTTCCCTTTATTTATTTATAGATGATACAATTCAGTGAATGTCTCATTCGATGTGTGGAAAATGGGTCACAAAGCAGATGTTAATTACTGGCAAAAAGCGAATGCTATGAAGGACGTAGCAGAACGTGCAGGTGTATCAAAGCCTACGGTCTTTTGGCAGCAGCAGCAAAAATCCCAGTCTATATTCCTAGGATATTCTCATCAGAATTTGTGGAGGTCTTAGTTATAGGCTTTCCCTAGCCTATAAACTAAGCCCTGCCAATACCTCAGACCGTAGCCCTACACCAGCCCCGCTGTACAAAGGGGGTCCATTACCCGCTGTCCCTCACTCCCTCGG
The DNA here is from genome assembly GCA_033118015.1 of Loricariichthys derbyi. NCBI lineage: Eukaryota > Metazoa > Chordata > Actinopteri > Siluriformes > Loricariidae > Loricariichthys > Loricariichthys derbyi. Next base: position 14,517 of record JAVSBU010371348.1, read on the forward strand.
GTGCCAACGAACAAGGCTGATGACCCAGCAATAACGTGTGGCTCACACCATGGTGCCGCAAAACGGGTGGAGCGCATCAGCTCAAAACAGCGTGAAACAGCCCGGCGGCTTGGGCCCCTATGCCGGAGCACTGCAGAGCGAGCCGTGAGATGGTGCAGCAACCGGCATCTGTCTGGCAAAATCTTCAATAGGGCCTAACGCATCCAATTTGCGCGTATCAGCGCCGCTACATGGCTCAGTGAACCTGTTGCAGATATCGGGCTCAAATTGTGAGAGAGTGGTTCAGGGAGCATGAAACATCATTTACACACATGGATTGGTCACCACAAAGTCCAGACCTGAACCCCATTGAGAATCTTTGGGATGTTCTGGAGAAGGCAGTGGGTCCAAATCTCCATCATCAATACAAGATCTTGGGGAAAATTTTATTTAACTCTGGATAAAAATAAACGTGACATTGCAGAAGCCTATGGAAACGATACCACAGCAAATGTGTGCTGTAATCAAAGCTAAAGGCGGAACAACAAAATATTAGAATGTATTTTTTGACCAGGCAGTATTTAAACTGCAGGGAAACTTACTTTATTGAAAAAAAAAACAAACAAACAAAACAAAAAAAAAAAAAAACAGTCTAGGCCTTCAGAGACAATCAGCATCACAGCAAACTGGTTTCCCTTCTCGCCTGGACCCGAATACATCTGAGTATATTTTTATAAAGCCGAGGTCCTGTCTTATAAAATACTGACCTTTATTTAAATGTCTCCTGCCCTGTGAGGAGAACTCATTAAAGTTAGCACTGCCTAAAACATCCCCCAAATGTGTTTATATTATGATCCATTTGGTGTCTGAGCCATCCTCCCACTTCTCTATGCCTGCTGCCTCGGATCCTCTTCTTCTTGTCTCTGTTTTGCCAGTGTCACTAATTAGCCTAAGCTAATTGGCAATGAATTTCCTGCAGCAACAGGACTAGAAAGACTCTGGGTGGCTGGAGGAGTGGTGGATAAACAACGTCTGGCTTTCTCCAATGTTGTATGTTTCTTGCTTATTCAAACAATAGTATACTTTCATTTTATTACGTCATTTAAAGTCATTTTATTATGCATATAATTACAGTTTATGTTTAATGACCATCTGATTAGCGGCTGAGGTCTTAACTGCTATAGCTCTGATTAGAACTCCTGCGTAAGAGATATGCAGTAAAATACTCTTCTGCATTCTCCTTAGGAACTCAGCAGGTCATGATGTAGGGACTCACATGGTGGGAGAGATGAATGGGGAATGGGAAATGTAGTGAAGAAAAACCGCGTGGTGTTTCAAGTGTGTTTAATGTACGCTACGTTATGGTTTATACAGGATATATTAAACTTCTCATTTCACCATACATTCAACTTACGATCAACCTGTTGGAACTTATCCCCATCCTAAGGGTGTATTCACACCAGCACTGTTTGGTCCACTTAAAACGGACCAGAGTTCGTTTCCCACGCTGATCCGGAC
>JAVSBU010371446.1:0-16010 GCA_033118015.1 Loricariichthys derbyi
TCCGGACCAAATGTGGACTTTATTTTTTTCTTTTGGTTTGGTTCGCTTTCAGACTGCATTTTTTGCAAGTGAACTATTATTTGTAAACAAGGCCTCGCGAATGACGATCATTTCCCCGATTGGACAGAAATTATTGGGCGGGACAGAGAACAAGAATAAAAACAACAACGGAAGCCATGCATGCTGCACTACTTTTTTCAATGTTTGTCCTGTTAATGTAGCTACAGAATAATCTAGAGCAACTAATCCAGCCCAGGTTTCGTGACGTTCTATTTGTAATTTTGGAACAGCGTCATTGAGTGCGAGGTGCAAGGAGAAGAAGACGTTGTGCTCTTCGCGCACTGGCCCACCACAACCAGACTGCAGTGCTACTTTCCAAAAGACAGCAGACCAGGTATCAGTATTCCGTAGCCTGTAGCAAGAGTGAATACTTTGTTTGTGGGTCTATTGAAAAATAAGGACATGACAAGAACCCCCGTTCAGCCCAAAAAGGCATATATTTCCTGGAATTGGTTCAGATCGAGACTGTTTGTATTCACACCAGAAGCGAACAGCACCAGAGTCCACTTGAAAGCGGACCGAGACCACCTCAAAAAGTGGGTCTAGGTCTGGTTGTTTGGTCCGGACCAGGGTTCACTGGTTTGTATTCACACCTGCACAAAAGGTCCGGACCAGCGTGGGAAACAAACTCTGGTCCGTTTAAAGTAGACCAAACAGTGCAGTTGTGAATACACCCTATGAATACTGTACTGTAGATGTAAAAATGCCAAACAAAGGACAAATGCTGAGACATATGTTTCTCCTCAAAATGCATTGAGAATCAAAATCGACAAGTTCTGAGGTGGTCGGGTACCACTGTATAACACCTCCAATTCTTTTCCTTTTCAAACCATATTAAATCGATACTATTAAATCCAATATATTATATTAAATACAGTACAAAGACAAGATATTTAATGTTCAAACGGATAAACTTTATTGTTTCTTTGGAAATATTCACTCATTTTGAATTTGATGCCTGAAACACATTCCAAAAAATTTGGGACGGAGGCAATTTAGGGCTAGTAATAAGGATAAAAATCTATATAATGATGTGATTTCCAACAGGTAATATCAACAGGTTGTTATGATCACGATTTGGTACAAAAGCAGTATCCAACAAAGGTTGAGACTTTGAAGAGCAGGAGATGGAAATGGAAAAAGGAAATGTATGAAAAACTGTATAAAATTGTTTAAAAACAATATTCCTCAAATAAATATTGAAGGGATTTGCATATTTCAGTCAAAACCTTTGCTAATTTGGTTTGCTTTGCATTGTCTTGTTGAAAAAGGAATGGATGTCCCTGGAAAGATAGATTGCTCTAAAATCTCAATGTGCTTTTCTGCTTTAATGCTGCCATCACATAAGTGTAAATGACCTTTGCCAAGGGCGCTGACAAAACCCCATACCATAACAGACCGTGATCATTTGGACTTGTTGCTGATAACAGTTTGGATGGTCCTTTTCATATTTGGTCTGGAGCACATGGCGTCCATTTTTTTCCAAAAAAAGATATGGAAAACTGATTCATCTGGCCACAATACACATTTCCACTGTGTGATGCTCTGTCCTCGATGCTTCTGAGTCCAGAGAAATCAACACCACTTCTGGATATGGTTAACATGAAGCTTCTTTGTTGCACAGTAAAGTTTTAAGTGGCATTTGTGAATGTAACTCCATATTGTAGTGCTTGACAAAGTTTGCCAAAGTAATCCCTTGCCCATTAGGTTATATCAGCTTTTGTTGAATGATGTTTCTTGATGCAGTGCTTTCTGAGAGATTGAAGATCACAGCATTCAGCTTAAGCTTTCGCCTTTGGCCTTTATGCACTTTAATTCCTCAAGATTAATTTGATTGTTTAATGTTATTATGTACTGTAGGGGGAGGAATATGCAAATTTCTTACAATCTTTCTTTGAGGAACATTGTCTTTAAACATTTCAAAAATTTTCTCACACATTTCTACTACTTTTCAAAGTCTCAGCCTTTCTTGGATGCTGCTTTTGTACCAAATCATGATCATAATCACCTGTCAACATCACCTTTTGAAATCACATCATTATATAGTTTTTTAACCTTATTACTAGCCCTAAATTGCCTCAGTCACAACTTTTTTGGAATGTGTTGCAGGCATCAAATTCAAAATGAGTGAATGTTTGCAAAGAAACAATAAAGTTTATCCGTTTGAAAATTACATATCTTGTCTTTGTAGTGTATTCAGTTGAATATGGGATGAAAAGGATTTGAAAATCATCGTATTCTGTTTTCATTTAAGTTTTACACAACATTCCAACTTCACTGGAATTGGGGTTGTACTATACAGCCTTTTTTCTGAATAAGTATTTACCACCTACCCAGCAACTACCTTAAACTTGTATTACAATATATTGGTTTTAGTTCCTTTCTCAGTACAGGGAGCATGACAATTGTCCATAGTAATCAATCATATATATTGTAAGCAAAAGACGGAGATTAGATTGAAAAACTCTGGAATAGTCATTTAACCATCTGAGTAGAGGTAGGTCTACTTTGTTGGCAACACAGGGAGCATTTATGATCTCCCATTACAGAATTCCAGTTAAGGGTTTCTAGCCATCTCTTTCTTAGGGAAAATCTCTTCCAGTTTTTAGCTGTGCAAAGCTCTAAAAGGAAAAAGGACCTGAAACCAGCACGAGTGGAAGCAACACTAGAGACTGGCTGCTTTACAATATCTTTGTTTTCCCCCATAACCCCTATGTGTTTTGCTCATAATTTTTCTCTCGCAGTGCAAAAGACAGCAGAGAACCAGACAATATGGCCAGGAACCCAGCACTGGAACCAATCGAGGCAATGGTCAGGAGGCATCAAAACTGCAGAAAGAAATCATTGGATTGTTTAAGTTTATGAATACTTTTTATGGCACTGTGCAACTCTTTTTAATGCATTCTGTATTATTTCATGCAATTTAACTAGCCTGTCATCCATTTCAGCTTCACTGATAAACATTGCTATTTCTTTTGATGGGACAACCATAAGAAGACCATACTTACATACAAATTCATATATATGCACACATATAGAGGACTATGATTCTTTTAGTTCTAGACCATCCTATCCATTCAACATTATTTTAAGTGATGCTGATTGGGATACATAATAGAACTGGAATTTTTCTCTTTAGCTATATAATATCTTTTCTTTTGTTGCCTATTTACTGTAAATGGAGCACTCTTTTTGGATATTTAAAGATTTAAATATCCAAAGGCATCTCACCTGTCCCAAAGCTTGACACTACTACAGGAGGTGGTGCAGCAACCAGCAGATATCAAAGCTGTAGAGGAGAAAATGATAGTCAACAGTACAATACTATCCAGAAACAATATAAGCATATTATATGTAGCATTCACATTACAAATATGTGTCAGCCAACAATGTGTAATGCTGCTTTTAACTGTAGTTTCCAAACATACAGTGCTTGAAAGTTTGTGAACCCTTTAGAATTTTCTATATTTCTGCATAAATATGACCTGAATACAAGTAGCACTGTTTTTGGAGAGCAGTGGCTTTCTCCTTACAATCCTACCATGAACACCATTGTTGCTCAGTGTTCTTCTGATGGTGGACCCATGAACATTAACATTAACCAATGTGAGAGAGGCCCCAGTTGCTTAGATGTTACCCTGAGGTCCTTTGTGACCTCGCCAACTATTACACGCCTTGCTCTTGGGGTTATCTTTGTTGGTTGACCACTGCTGGGGAGGGTAACATTAGTCTTGAATTTCCTCCATTTGAACACAATCTGTCTGACTGTGGAGTGGTGGGGTCCAAACACTTTTGTGATGGTTTTGTAACCTTCTCCAGCCAGATGAGCATCAACAAGACCCTCAGAAATCTTCTTTGTTCGTGCCATGATACACTTTCACAAACGTATTGTAAAGAGCAGACATTAGGTGAAACAGGGTTCCCACTGAAACCTGGTTCTCATCCTATTGACTGAAAAAACCTGATTCTTATTTCACTTGCAAATTAACTGCTAATCATAAAGGTTCACATACTTTTGCCACTCACTAAGATCATCGGTGTATCTTTTTTTTTCTGTAAATAAATGACCAATTATAATATTTTTGTTTTATTTGTTTAACTAGGTTATCTTAATCTACTTTTAGGACTTGTGTGTTTTAGGTCATATTTATGCAGAAATACAGAAAATTTTAAAGGGTTCACAAAATTTCAAGTGCCACTGTATGACACCATTGGCATATTTTGGACTGCTGTGATTCATACTACAAGTGATTCATACTACAGTACAAGTGATTCATACTACACCCACATGTTCATGCAGAATTGGTCTATCCTTCCTATCAGGAGACTAAAAGCATCCAATACATAATATAGACTAGAATTACTATTGTGATGGGCATTATAGAGCAGAAAGCTACAGACTTCAAAGCATCTCTCTTTACATCTACTTGCAGATTTAACACAACGTTGTTCTTGCCACAGATATTTAGTTTGACTTCACAGTTTTCTACTTCCATTAAAAATATATCCCTTTATATTAGGGTTATTCCAAAATGGCTTCATAGTCACTGTATATGTAGCCCCACCATCTTTCTCACTGTCTGTCTGGTGGAGTGTGGTGTGCTTAATAATGGCACTGTACAGTGACACGTTGTTGGACGGTAACTCGCCGTCTTTTATTAAGTAACTCATTCAGTGTGGAGTTCCACATCCCTGCCTGAAAACATATTGGGTACAGCAACAAACATGGTGGTTAGCCAAATAGCAGCCCACAGCACTGCTTCATAGCTCTGTGCAGTACTGACATACAAACCGTGCTTTTTTAGTCCTAATTTACATTTAACAACATTAACATTAAACAACATTAAACAAAACATACCTGAAAACATATTGTGTACAGATTGTGTACAGTCACAAACTCAGTGGTCAGCCAAAAAACTAACTGGGGCACACACGTGGACATCACCATGGTAATGAAAAAACAAGAAATACAAACAATATAATCAATAAACAACAATTCCAATATGAACAGCTTAAAGTAATGAACAAGTATTAATTTATATAATTGAACAGGACCCAGAAATGGAGCTTACCCAGAGCACTGCAGTACTGTGGCTTTTTGGCTCCACCCTGCTTTTATACTGACCCACCAGTTTCCAATAGAGGCTGTTGCACACTTTTTCTCAAATAATTTCAACTATTTAGAGGACTGTTACATTCACCCCTGAAATTCTGCCCAAAAAAAAAATGAATACCCAAAAAACTAGTCCCACAACTTACAGCAAATAGGATATGAAACATATTTCAGTGTCAACAAAATGTTCTCTCTTTAAGGAGCATATAGGGTGAGAGAGCAGTACCAGACTCCAGACCCGAGCACAGACATATATGCCCTAATACTCACAGGAATACTCATTTCCCCTGAGAGTAACAGAAATTGGCAATTAACATGTATAACTTAGAACTTATTCAAAACAAAGAGTACCCTAGACTGAAAACAAATCTTTCATGGAAACAACCCATGGACCCACGTTTGTAAAGGGTCTGGACAGCTTTTGAAGATTAATTTCGCAGATTAAGGATGAGGGAGGCTTAATAAGGCGACCAACTCTTGTGCTTGTCAGCTAAGGGCAATCAACTTGATCAGTCACGAGTGTGACGAATTTGAACTCAATCAGGAAGGTGTTTAGGTCAGCATTTTAAGATAGCTGGTCATCAGTTTCGGCAGTCCCCAATCTGATAGCCACATCAGCATTACCAGCGACATTAGAACACTGGTCCAGCCACATCTATCTGCGATTACGGGTCAAGTCCTTTATACCAGGTACATCATTGTCAGAAGTGCAGTCATGCGAGACATCAGACCTCACAGACCCTGTTTGAGTCTTCCCCAGTCACTGGGAAGAAGTTCACATGAAGAAGCAGATTCCTGTGGACTACCCCCCCCCCAATAGAACAGTTTCAAATCCTGTAAGTGTTTAAATTGGGGCGAACTGAGAAGACCTCGTATGGTGATGCATTTCACCTATCAACAAGCTTCCGCTTACCCTCTGTCAGTGATGAGGCCCCGATGTTTAAAGGGGAACCCTTAACCCTGCGGTTGTACAGGCTGGCATGACTTGTCTGTTCTCTGAGAGAATTCCTTTGAGCAATTTGAACCACCTCATGCAATCTGCACTTTAAAAAAAATTCACAAAGTCGGAATGACTATACACACCATCAGCTGGTAATGCAAGTGGAAGCAGAACATCACAGGCAGTCTTGGAACTCTACCAAAGACAAGCTCAAATGGTATAAACCCAGTGGTTTCATGTTCTGTACAGTTTTGTACATGTACATGTTCTGTACATTAAAGAGTGAAACATCTGAGACCACTTAGCTTTAGATTCAGCTGGCAAGGTCCAAATCATGTTCCCTTGAGTCCTGTTAAATCTCTCAGCAAGCCCATTGCCCATCAGGTGGTAAGGAGTAGAGTGCGACTTCTTTACACCAGCCAAGTCAAGCAGCTCCTTTATGAGCTTACTTTAAAAGTTAGCATCAGACTACTTTCAAAGTTAGATCAGAATGTATCCATTTTGGAAAGCCATGGATTAAGAAAAAGTCCAAACAAAGCCATTGTCCACCAACCAAACCAAAGTCCACACTATCTAAAGTTGACAGTTTTTCCATCCCAATCTACAGCTCCCTAGTCTCCCCCTCACCTCAGGTTAAGAGTCTGGGTGTCATCCTAGATAGCACTTTATCTTTAACTCTCACATCAGTAATATAACCCAGTCTGCATATTTTCATCTCCATAACATCTATCATCTACGCCCTCCCTCACCTCCGTTCTGCATCAATTCTTGTTACATCCCATATTGACTATTGTAATCCTCTCCTCTTTGGCCTTCCTCATAAATTCCTCCATAAGCTTCAGCTAGTTCAGAATGCAGCTGCCAGGATTATTACTACAATGCCTTAATTTCATCACATTACACATGTCCTTCAACAACTCCATTGGCTTCCTGTTAAATATAGAATCAATTTCAAAATCCTTCTCTATACATTCAAGGCCATCCATAATCTTGCTCCACCTTATCTGTCAAATCTTCTCAATATCGCTTCTTCCTCCCGCTCGCTCAGATCCTCCTCTTCCATTCATCTCTCTGTGCCTTTTACTCTTTTGAGTACCATGGGGAGCAGAGCTTTCAGCCACTCTGCTCCCAAGCTCTGGAACTCCCTCCCACCCGACATCCATAATATCGATTTTCTACCACTGTTTAAATCTAGACTCAAAACTCACCTGTTCAAAATAGCCTATTCTCTGTGATATCCACTGTTTTGTCTCTTGTATGTTGTGTCCTTTTGTATGTACTGTGTCCTTTGTACGTTCTATTTTACTTATATTTTGTAAAGTGTCCTTGAGTGTTGTGAAAGGTGATTACAAATAAAAAGTATTATTAAACAACCTGCTTTGCAGACTGATCCCTGCATGTAAATGCATGAGCAAGCTTGGAGAATTGATCAGTCAGCACCAGGATGTCCTTAGTTTTCCCGCTGTCCTGTTCAGCAGTCCAGAAATCAATACAAACCAGTTCTATTGGTTCAGTGGTCACAATACTGGTCAAGGAAGCATAAGCCTCAGGCTCGTGTGTCTTCCCCACTACACAACATGTACAAGACTTAATATACTCAGCCACATCATGGCTCTTACCACACCAGAAAAACCTACATCTAGCAGGGATTAAGTGTGACCCTGGCCCTTATGACCTGCAACATCGTGAAGACCATGAAGCACTTCTGCCTTTAGTGAACATGTGACTACAAATAGTAAAAAGTTCTTACCTAAATGGTCTTGCCTCCATTGGTACAACAGATCTCCATGGATGACAAGCTTATTCCATAACTTCAGCAGTGTAAGCACATCCCCAGTCTCCAAAATACATTCCCTCTTCGAAGGCCTACTGCACCTCTGAACAAAGTGCATGACTCTACCAATGGCACTGTCTTGTGCTTGGGCAAGCTGACAAGCTGGCTTGGTGGAACAGGGGTCTGTTGATAATCTAAGTCACAAGCATCCTTGTCTACACCCAATATGTTGCCTGTGTCACTGGAGTTGGACACACTCTGCACAGCAGAGATTTCCACAGGAGACATCAATCCACCACATCAAAGATGCATCAACTTCCAACTGCCAAGATAAAGGGCTCCTCAAAGTCCAGATGAGCTAGGTTGCAAGTTCATTTTTCAGACTGTTAAATGCCTTCAGTCTTCACTCCAATCTTCATGTGAAAGGTTTACTCTTGCAGTTTTATACCCACATTTTCCTTTCTGTAGCACATCATAAACCTCAGAAAGCTTGAACAATAGTTTCGCCTTCACAGAGCACTCGTTGATAAAATACCCATAAATTATCTGATTTTCTTAGCATATGGGGTAGGGCCATCCAATTCCATTAAGTCAGAAACTTGATCATCTGTGACTGTACTCACTTTTGCAGGATCTGTTCGCATTCTGTCCACGCAAATGATATGACCAAGGAATTTCACCAATTTCCTGAGGAAGAAACACTTCCCTGGAGAAAGTTTCAGGTTGTGGTTCGAACACATTCATTAGTTCCATTAGGATTCAAACACATCCTCAGTCCATCCTCAGGGTAGCACAGTGAACTCTCAAAATGTTCTTCACCTAAAATCGATGTTATCATGCACATGAATGTAGCTGGACTGTTAGAGAACTCTTCTGGTAAGTGGTTATACTCATGGAGGACAACAGGCAAAGTGAATGCTGTAAACGTTCTGTCATCTTCATGTAGAGGTACACTGTAATACCCAATTGTCAAGTCCATAGTGGAAAAAAGATTAATTTCCACCAAGAGCCGCCAATGAGGCAGGGGATAAGCATCCTTAGGCCAGACTTTTTTTATTTCTTGTTTGGCAGATTTCTGTGATGAAAACCTGAATACGATGGCGGCAATAAAAATAAAAATAAAATTTCACTTAAAAATTTTTTTTTTCGATTTTCAATTAGCGAACATGCAGGAGCCAAACCAATGTGCACTATATGGCTAAAACCATCGCATCAAATCACCCCAGCATCCAAGCAGGACACCTTATCATACATTCAGATCAATATCAAAGCAAAAAAAAAAAAAAAAACAAATAAATGACCGCTAAAGCTATAGCAAATGTGAGAGATGGATTTACTCACTTTTCTGGTGGCAAATGCATATAATTTCTGTTTGCATTCATCAAAATGTCAATGATTGAGATGTGGCAGCTTTGGGCATGTGCAGTTCATCTCAGAGTCTCCGAAAGTCTCCAATAACACCACAAAAAATCGCTAGATTTGTTGCTAGTCGCTTTTTAAAAGATAAAGTCGCTAGATGGTCTGAAAAGTTGCTGAATATAGCGACAAAGTCGCTAAGTTGGCAACAATGGTGTAACTGCTTCAGTGTTTGTAAGCATTCTTTCTCGTGGGGTCTTTAAGCGGCCGCGATTAGCGGGTAAGTATTGGCACCTAGCGGTGCGGCGCTGATGCACGTCTAATAGGGTTCAGCTCTGGCTGAGTGTTTATAAAGCAGGAGCAGGCTTTGTACGAGCCGGCATTGTAGCAGTTATGCTCTGCTTGAGAGGGATTGCATGCCACGCCATAGGCAGAAGCCAGGACTGGAGCAAGAGTGGCTTGTTTATACACTCAGCCACAGCTGAACCCTATTAGACGTGCATCAGCGCCTTGCCGCTGGGTGGCAATAAGAATACAAACAAGTAATTAAAAAAGTCTGGCCTTAACTATGTGTGCATTCAGCCAACTGTACAGACACACAAGTCACCAGATTTTTCTACACCAAAACTAGTGGAGAAGAGTACTCACTATGAGACTTATGGATGATACACCTTTCTTTCATCTCATTCAAGGCAGTTCTCTATACCTCATACTGGGTCGGCAGAACATGACTGCAAGGAAATCGAAGCAGTTTTTCAACTAAATCAATGCATTCACAAACCCCTTTGCTTCACCACAATCCCGTTTGTTGCGTGAAAAAAGTTGCTCATATCGCTAAATGATATGAAGCAGGTTGGTTTTATATTGAAATGATACCTCACAAGAATTCAGGTCAAGGTCATGCAGGTCCAAGCGGTCCAAAACTTGTGAAATCTCAGCCTCAGTATAAGGCTTAGCAGTGCAATGCATATCGGAGTCATGCTGAAGATTAATTCTAACACCATTATTAACAGGCAAGTCCTCAACTGCATTGCAAGGCAAGACCTCAGCAAGCTTAGCATACCGTCTAAGAGTCACAGTCTTAGAACTCGGGTTCATCACCTTGACTGGAATCTTGACGTGACCTTGATGGTCACCCCACATGGGAGTGATTGTCACGATGTCAGGGCCGAGATGGTAAGGAGGACCCATGTGCAGATAGCTTCATGAATAAATGTAGGCTTTATTGAATATAAAATACAGCAACTAAGAAAAAGAAAGCAAAACAACATAAACAAGACCAGAAACTAAAACAAAAACTAGCCTAAACGGCTAACCCCTGAGGGCTGATGGGGCTAGGGTGTTCGGAGACAACTAGGACACGTCCAAGGTGAAGTGGACCCAGTTTTACGGCCGGCATACCGATCGAACAAACCACATCCCGTGGACCCGCTTTTACAGCTGGATGTACCAAACTGGCCAACCATGGCAAACAAACGGCCCTGCGGGATTCCCTGAGTGGGCCCTTTAGGTCCGACATTGCCTGAACAACCAGACAGGGGCGCAGGGTGTGCTGAGGGGGTTCCAAGTAACGCAGAAACACAGCTAATTGTCCCTACACTAACACACTACGCCCTGACAATTACCTCAGGCCTCCAGACCTTACTTCACCCTCCCTCTACAAAGGAAGGGTGGTACCTTCATTCCTCACCTTCTCTGGTGCCATGCATCCGGTGATTGTGCAGCATATGCTGGCTGCAATCCACCAGTTCGAGATGTCACTAGTATAAAAAGACGTTAATTAGCGCGTCACGAAAACCCTGTCTAAAACCCCACACCAACTATGTGGGACCATGGAGAACCAGCACAGCTGCTGGGCCGACAGATGTAAAAGGTCTTCCCTTGACACTACAATGGCCTGCACCAAACTGATTCCTGTGGCTCCTTTTGTAGCCGATGGCGGCTGAACCTAATTTGTGAGGCTTAATTTTGACATCCATGATCGCTTAGTGTGCATGCGCAGGACATCGCTGCCTCGCTGGGTTCAGCTGGGATGTCAGGTGAAAATGGGCACAGATGGAATGTGTGCCCACCTACCTGAAGCAGCCCGCTGGGTCCAAATTAGCGGCAGGCCATTTTGTTACGATGTGCGGGTCGAGGTGGAACAGAGGACCCATGTGCAGGCAGCGTCATGAATAAAGGTACAGAACCTAAGAAAAATGAAAGCAAAACAACCAAGGCAAAATCAAAAACAAAACCAAACGAAATCCCCGATTGCTCCGTGCAGCTTGTTTGGTTTTGTTTTCTGGTCATAAGCCTGGCCTTTCACAGCTCCACTTCCAGTTTAGTTTCATCAGTCCATAGTCTCCCAAAAACTCTGTAGCCTTATCCAAATTTCTCCTGGCATATTTGAGTCGACTTTTGATGTTCCTTGTGGTTAAGAGAGTAGTGTAACTTGGAGTCCAGCCATGAAGCCCACATTTAGTGCACATCTTACTGAAGCACTTGTTCCAGCCTTCATCAGGTCATCCTGTACACTCACACGGGGTTTTTCTTAGCTGTCCTGACTAAGTTGCTAAGTTTTACTTATTACTTTAAGAAATGAATGTCAGTTAATCCAAAACATTTCAAGAACTTTGAGAGTATACAACTAATAAGTGTTCAGCACCTCTGGGAACTCCTTCAAGACTGTTGGTAAACCATTTCAGGTGATTATTGATGACTCTACTCATGAAGTTGATTGAGAGAATACCACAGTGTGCAAAGCTGTAATAAAAGCAAAATGTGCCTACTTTGAAGAATCTAAAATCTAAAATATATTTTGATTTCTTTAACACTTTTAAGTATATTACATGATTTCTTATGTGTTCCTTCATAGTCTGGATCACCTCAGTATTAATTGTAATGTAGGAAAAAAAGAAAAACATTAAATTAGAAGGCGTGTCCAAACTTTCTCACTTCAGTCCAGTTGCGTGCTTAAAATGGGCGAAAAGGAAGAAAGATTTAGCTGTTCGTGTCTGGAACCATGCTATCTGGTCACATATGTCTTATTTCTGCATGTAAATAATGTTAGGTAAACTGTTCACCAAAGACCTTAGGAAGCCTTCAATGTGGACTGTATGCAGGTGAGGTTCAAGCTGTTGGAGGCTGATGAATTATGTTATGTTGGCCTTTTTATTACATGTAAGTGGGTCCTTTGGTTGAGGTGACAGCAAATTTGAACCACAATGGCTAAACTGAGGTGCTGGACAACCAGGTTTTGCCTTCTGGTAATTATCTTACTGAGGAGCATAAAATTCTTATCCCTGAATTCAAGATGACTATTCTCGTGTTCACAGTTCTCGAAATGTCACTGATTATTATGCTGAACATTCATGACCAGTCACATCTGGACTGGATCGCAAAATTGCCAGATGTGAATCTTCCTGCAGGCATCCACGAAATCTGGACATACTGCACAATTCTTTGATGCAAGAGGCGCTGAACATTGATGTTGCCTACACACAGAAACTTATCCAGTCCAGTCCATGCAATATGTGTGGAAAGTATTGTATGCAAAGACCTACAACAAGAAAGCCACTGCTCTCCAAAAAGAGCATTGCTGCTCATCTGCAGGTTGCTAAAGACAACACAAACAAGCCAAAAAGCTTTTGGAAGATTATTTTGTGGATGGATGACCAAAATAGAACGTTTTGGTATGTGAAACATGGTGGTGATAGTATCACTGTTTGGGTCTGTTTTGCTACATCTGGATGACAAAATTCAGGACAGCTTGCCATCATTGATGGAACAATGAATTCTGAATTATATCAGAGAATTCTAAAGGAAAATGTCAGCACATCAGTCCATGAAGTGAATCTCAAGAGAAGGTTAAGACATGCAGTTAAGACAACAACCCTAAGCACATAAGTTGTTCTACTAAAGAATGGTTAAAGAAGAATAAAGTTAAAGTTTTGGGATGACCAAGTCAAAGCCCTGACCTTAATCCAAACGAAATGTTGTGGAAGGACCTGGAGCAAGCAGTTAATGTGACACACCAGATACTGAAAGCAAAGGTTCACATACCTTTTTCCACTCACTAATATTGGATCATTGTGCTCAATAAATAAATGACCAAGTATAATATTTTGTCTCATTTGTTTAACTGTGTTATCTTTATCTACTCTTAGGACTTGCGTGAAAATCTGATCTGGTGATGTTTTAGGACATATTTTACAGAAATATAGAAAATTCTAAAGGGTTCACAAACTTTCAAGCATCACTGTATTTACTAATTAGATGACTTATGAAGGCAACTGGTTACACTGGATTTTATAAAGGGGTATCATAGTACAGGGAGCTGAATACAAATGCATGCCACATTTCCCAGATTTGTATTTATTAAAAAATTCTTTTCACTTGAAATATACTTGCTACTTTGTGTTGGTGTATTACATAAAATCCTAATGAAGTACATTTGGCAATACATTTGTGTGTGTAATGCAAAAAATGTGGAAAAGTTCAAGGGGTATGAATAATTTTGCAAGGCACTGTATGCACTATTAATAGCTACCATCACCAGCTTTCAAATAATTCAGTCAGACAGGGACACCAAGCATCCCTAGTAAGGAGTAGTACGGAGAAGGAAGGGGTGCTTGAATTTCCTGTACAAATGTTGTAATCCCTGAATACTGTTAAGGAGTGATTTGGTAAGCCGGATATTGAACTGTTTGTGGTGGGTCTACACACCCATATAATTTACAGAGGGAATTCCTGTATGCCATTGTTGTTGCTGTTTACATTCGCCCTCATGTGAATTCAGACACAGTGTGATGTCTTCTACACTGTCACTACCAGACTGCAAACATTGCAATCAGATGCATTCCTAGCTATGTTATGCTATCTCATGTCTTTCTGATCTACTCTGTCTACTTTTCAGTGTGCATGGATGGATCCGCTTTGTCCAGCAAACCAGGTCGGTTTTCCACGAGCCAGGTCGCAGCTGTTTGCTCCAACCAATTCAGCAAAACCCGGCATAAGTTGCAAATTGTACTTCTGAGTTAGAGCGAGTTAAAGTATGATAAGTGACAAAAATGCACCCCCGATCGATTTTGAGATTTTGACGGAAATTGCAAGCTTATACCATAATCTATCCATCAAATCCATTTAAACAATAAAAATGTATTCTTAAACACACAAAAAAATTAATTTATTTATGATCTGGTCTGGTAAATAGGCCATAAATACCTGAACACAAGTGCATAATCCACTCCACTCACTGGCTCTGAGGATGTGCATGGTATTTTCCAGCGCCCATATTTAGATGGAGACACGTTTTCGATAATCCATGTTGCTCTATTTTAATGAAGGGATCCCCAATTATATAATTTTCCTTGAATAAAAGGAGATTTCACGAAGCATATCCAAACCAAAGTGTGTTTAGCATGTAGCATGAAGCGTTAGCATTAGCCGCAGACAGCTAACATACACAGCAGCAGAGATGGGCGCTCTGATTGGTTGAGAGGCCACCGCACGGTGCATTATGGTTATGACACAGTGACTTTTACTTTTTTCTTAAAGCTATACCTCTATCAAATTATGTGCCAAATTTCATAGGGATTGAACAATACTTAAGGCATGTTTGCTATGGTGTTTTGATTTTGAACTATAAGAAAATTTTAGGAGCCTTTTTCTTAACATCAACTTTCAGAACGTCTGGCAGGACTCCTGAACTTCAAATAGCTGTAGAATGTTTATTTTTCAAGATATTTTGCTGAAATAAACTTCATTTTAAAGCTTATTTCATGGAGATATGCAACCAGTCATTATCTCAATCTTGATTTTTGGTGCATTATGTCTGGTTTTGCTTTAGTGGGTCACAAGTAATTATCGATAAGTCATTAGCCTGAACCACGCATCTTCTTAGCAAGGTCCTCTCTGACATCAAACAAAGACAATACACTGCCTTGTCAAAAAAAGGTCACCACATGTGGGGGCAGTGTTATGGGCTGGGCTTGCTGGTGCAGTTGGTCAGGTCTAGGTTCAGCAATGTTATGTGCCCAAATAATGAGGTCAGCTGACTACCTGAATATACGGAATGACCAGGTTATTCCATCAATGGATTTTTCTCCCCTGATGGCATGGGCATATTCCAAGATGACAATGCCAAAATTCATCGGGCTCAATGTATGAAAGAGTGTGGTTCAGGGAGCATGAGATATAATTTCCACACATGGTTTGGCTACCACAGAGTGCAGACCAGACCTGAGAACTTTTGTGATGTACTGGAGAAGACTTTGTGCAGTGGTCCAAATCCTCCATCATCAGTACAAGATCTTGGGGAAAAATTAATGCAAGTCTGGACAGAAATAAATGTTGTGACATTACAGAAGCTTGTGGAAATTATGCCACAGTGCTGTAATCAAAGCTAAAGCCAATCCAACAAAATGTGTCCTTCTTTCTGGCCAGGCAAAGTATTTTCATTTACAGAATCAATATGAAAACACTACCTATACAGCTGGATCTGCCAGACTGTCGGTCACAACAGTGCAGGGTAGCAGAGATTTACTAAGGCTGTGCCAAGACAATGCTGTTGGGATGGATAGCATTGGTTCAAGGGTTCTTGAGCAGGAAAGGAGAGGTCTCCAAAATATGAAAGAAAGGGCAACTCTAACTCGGTCGCACAGTACAGCATGCATGAGGACTGTCCACCAGTTTATAATCCTAATTTGTAGTTTTAGAGCAGCACATCCAGACTTTAGAGAAAGCTAGCTTAGCTCCTAGCTTAGCAGAGCTGGATGCCACAGGTG
>JAVSBU010371631.1:0-15979 GCA_033118015.1 Loricariichthys derbyi
CATAATATATAAATAAAACTATAATTCTGTTTTTTTCCAGTTAGCATTTGTAAATCTGGCTTTCTCAATTCCAATCAATTTCCAACTAAAACATACATAAAGATGAGTATAATCACTGAGCCTAACTCGCTGTTCTGCTTGTATTTTACACTTGGGTAGCTAAAATTGTAATTCAGTGCCTTACTAATGTGTATTTGAATCAATAATAAAATCAATATGAATCATAACGTGTTGCTCAAAAACATCAGAAGAAATATTTAAAAAAATAATCTCCATTAAAAGTTTAAAAACAAACAGTGCATATTAAATTATATAGAATAGAAAAAACTATATTGTGGAAATATATTTTGGAAAATCATGTTAGTGTTCTCTTTCACACCACACCATGCACAATTTACTTTTCTGTAAATTAAATTCTGAGATGAAAATAGTCCAATTAAAATTAGCTAAATCTGCAGAAACTCTGAGCTGAGAAAGTGACTTAACTGTGTTCACATACTGAGGCCACAATTGATCCTTAACTTTTCAGGTACATCTCAAAAATTTTAATAGCATGAAAAAGTTCAATATTTTTGTCAGTCAATCTCAGAAAGTTAAACCCATATATTATATAGATTCATTATACATAGAATCAAACATTTCAAGCCTTTATTTATTGAAATTTTGATGATTGTGGTTTACAAAATTCAGTGTTTCAGAAAATTAGAATATTACAAAAGATCAATAAAAAACTTATGAAAGATTTGCTGAGGAAAGAGAATTGTTTCAGAAAATAGTCTCTCTACTCGTCTCTAATGAGGAATGTGGCATTTGTAGCTCATATCTAGGATTCCTCTGTGTTTAGTGACTCTTGATCTTATGTAATATTATAATTTTCTGAAACATTAAATTTTTATTATCTGCAAGCCAAAATCATCAAAATTTCAAGAAATAAATGATTAAAATATTTCACTCTGTGTGTAATAAATCTATATAATATATGGGTTTCACTTTCTGAAATTAGTCCTAAAATATTGAACTTTTTCATGACATATTAATTTTTTGAGATGTACTAGTATATAAAGACTTTATATAAAGAAAACGTGCCACATTCTAATTTTCTGCTTAATCGGCCACAAACTTTACAGTACACTACTGGTTTGCTTACCTTTTTCTTGCTCTCCTCGTCCTCCTGCATCTTCACTTGCAGTTTTCTCACCATCACTTGTCTTTTCCACTCTGGAATGGCTCTGCCTTGTTCATCATGTGTTGGCACCAAAGCCTCTATATCCACGCTGGACTTGCGTCTCTGGGCTGACGCACCGCTGCCATTGACAGCAGGCTGCTGATCGGGGCTCTGAGACATGTTCAGGCTCCGGGCCGATGGAGATGCGGATGTAGGTGAGGAAACTGGAGGAGGAGGAGAACTAGGCTTTGTTGAATCGACCTCATTGTTTTGAGTTTGGGACTGGGATTGGGATCCAGACTCTGAGGGTGAAGCTTGGGGTTGGGACTCGGGTTCGGCTGGAGGCGGGGACACTGAACCGTCTTCCTGTGAATGTAAATAGCAGTGAAGTTTTTAGTGGCGATGTTCTGCTTTTTACACTTATCAAACGAATTTTTGTTAGTCTGTGTGTTGGTTTAATGGTAAGATTGCACTTACACTCCCTGTACTGC
Source organism: Loricariichthys derbyi (assembly GCA_033118015.1). Taxonomy (NCBI): domain Eukaryota; kingdom Metazoa; phylum Chordata; class Actinopteri; order Siluriformes; family Loricariidae; genus Loricariichthys; species Loricariichthys derbyi. Next base: position 1,657 of record JAVSBU010371631.1, read on the forward strand.
CCGTGTTTGAGAAGACGGTCGTGTAGCCTTTACTGTGAGGTGTAGGCTTAAGGTTTATCCCGGCTTTAATTTCAGCCAGAAGTTCTGAGTTATCTCCAGTGGGGGACATCATGTTGAATGATTTATTGCCTGAAAAATGTATATGGAATGAGAATGATATAAGATTCAATGAAAAAAATTATCTTTGTCTATAAAAGGACTGCAGTGTCACAGTGTCCAGCAGAACAGGAAGATATGGGAGGAGCCAATATTAGACAGGGTACTAATCCATTGCAAGGCACATTCACACACATACTCAATCACACTGAAACATTTTAGAGACACCACCTATCCTAACTTTGGAATGTGGGAGGAAACCAGAAGGATACAAGGGGAGAACAGGTAAAACCCAAACGGGCACAGTTGGGGCAGATGATCAGACTGGAGCTGTGAGGTGACCTTCTGCCTACTGATATGTTAGCAATCTATTGATGCCCCTGATAGGACTCTATAACTTCCTGGCACTAAAAGCTCAGGATTCTGTGCTTTTTTTGGCCATTTTAGTCTCTGCATTCCTTAAGGTCAGAGCTGGGTCTGTATGTGATGTCACAAACCAGGGGTGCCCCCAAATTACAGCTAACACCCAGGGTTGGACAACAGAGTTTGTTTCCGCTTTTTAGTTTAGATTTTCATTACACTATGAAATTGAAAAACTATTTAACACTTGTGATACCACAAATTAGAACCCTACTAAAACAGGAATAATCAGTACATTAGTCATTACAGCTTTGACCATTATTTAGTGCTTAGCATGCATTTGAGACACAGCCTTCCATACTGTATTCACTAAGCTTGCATGGTCACATATGAAGTGTGCGTGTGTGTGTGCGTGTGTGTGTGTGTCACACATCAATAAACCAGGGATACAACAGTTCTAAATTCTAATCATGTGACTTGCTCTTTCTCACTATAAACCATTACTATTGTTTTGTGTTGGGTAAAAATAATTAAGTAATACAAACAATTTAAAAAGTAAGACTGTAGGACAAAAACTATCTATGGCACATGAATTTAACCCTTTAACTTTTTGGTGGAACACTTTTTGGGTCATTATATCTTTTTAATCCTTTAATGTCCTCACCAAGAAAAGAAGCAATGGTAAAATTATTTTATTTAATATTTATTTAATAAATAATTAATAACTATTTAATAAAATATTATAAAAATAAAAAAATATTTTTTTTCCATTGATTTTTTTTTTCTTGGTGAGGATGTTAAGGGGTTAATATAAATTGTTATAATTAATCTTGATGCAATGTTTATTTATAATCTACTTAGGAAATGAATAGAGTTACTTTGTATCAATTAATTATTCTGAGGGCAAGGGCTCTTATTGTTTCTATTTGGAACGAAAGCTACTTTACTGAGAAGTTATTAGGCAAATATATGTACCAATCCCTTTTTCATATATAGACACACAGACACACTTACTCTGTTCAAATCCAAACCAAGTGTCCTAATCACACACTAAGGATAAAATAATTTGCAGACTGAAAACTAAATACTTAATTAAACATGTGACTGTTGAAACAATAAGCCTTTTACAATTATTACCACATATCAAAGGCTAAACAAGCTGTTCATTCTAGAACAAGCAGTCATTATCCCGCTGTTACAAATTAATAAAGCTGTACCTGATGGTTTTTTGTGTGCTCTCCTCTGGACGTCCTGAAAAAGCCCACTATCTGTCTTTCATCACTGATTCTTGTACTGACAAACTGTTAACTTGGAAACTCTTGCCTTCACTTCCAATCCAAAGCTCCAAATACCTTTCTCATTCTCTTCCTTTGCGTCCACAGAAAATGAGAGGGATGGAATAAAGGGAGTAGAGGCCCATCGCAGTTCAAAACCCTAAAGAGATCAGCACTAATCAGCTTGGACAGTGGACAGCTGCCAAACTGGAAGTGGATTTCAGGTCTACTCTCTCAGCCTAGACTCTCTATTCGACATTCCCACTCACTTTCTCCCTGTCACATGTATTCTGTCCTCTCTTTCTTATCCTATCATCACCTTTTCCAGGCAGCTTCATTTTGCTTTCCCTCCTCCACCCTTTTAAAAATGCATCAGAGCAGAAAGGCCTTGAACGAAAAGTTTATACTGTGCAGTAGATGTACGTCAGACTTGTTGCTAACAAGCGCACACAAATACGCCCACTTGCAAAAACACTGTGCCAGGAAGCATTCAGGCTCAGTCATGCACTATATGTGTATCCAGCCACAAGAACTAAGAATGGTACGATAAGAACCTACAAAAGACACACATACAAATCAGTAAGCTTCATATCAGTACATGTATGCACCATTTATGTCCACATTAAGCTCTGTAAAACAGGACATTAGATACTTTACATATATGGCTGATATATATTTTAAACAATAACATTCACTCATTAATTTCTGGTCTTATCCACCTAAATCCTGGTCAGGGTTGTGGGCACCAGTAGCACAGGGCAAAAAGCAGTCACAACTCTAGACAGGGCAACAATCCATCATACAACACACACTCACACACTAAGATCACTTTAGAAACACCAATTAACCTAACACACATCTTTGGAATGTGGGAGCCCGCAAAGAAAACCCACATGGACACAGAGAGAACATGCAAACTCCACACAGGTGGAGTCCAGGGTGGAGATTGAACTCTTTTCTGTCAGCAGGTGTCAGCAATGGTTCACTCGTATTAGTTTTCTCTTATTCAGTCATGAATTGACCTCGGCCATTAAATCGAACCATGGTTTACTGGATGGATGTTAAATAGCACGTGCTGGACTTGCTGACTTGACAGGGTTTGAAGATGATGTTCCTTAGTGACATATTCGGAACATTCTGGATACAGTCATATGACTACTTGTGAATTTGTGCTCATGTGACCTCGTTTAGTAAAAGGTCTCTGATACCATAGTTTTCCTTTATGGTGAATTTAAACATAACATGCCATGTCACAAAGCTCAAATTATCTCAAACTGGTTTCTTTAACATGACACTGTAATCAAAGACCTCCACAGTCACCAGAGCACTTTTGGAATTCGCAACATAGATGTGCTTCTGACAAATCTTCAAAACCACACGACATCATCATGATAACAGAACAAAATCTCTGAAGAATGTTCCCAACAACTTGATTAATTCAGTGGGACTGTGGTAGCTTAGCGGTTAAGGTGTTAGACTATGAACCAAAAGATCCAGGGTTCAAATCCCACCTCTGCCAGCAAGACCATTAACCCACAATTGATTAGATGTAAGATTATATCAATTGTAAGTCGCTCTGGATAAATGCCATAAATACTAGGTAAAAACTCAGTACAAGCAAGGTGTACCTAATAAATTGGCCAGTGAGTGTTAGAACACCTACATTACTCCCATGTAATACATCATTTGCTGTAACAGTGCTCCTGTTCGTGCAGCTGCCTCAGGTGCATTATGTATCTTTAGTTGATTAAACATCCTGTTTGTGTTCTGCATCTACAACTAATATGTCCAAAGTATACAGATTTGTAGACAATAATGGATCAGGTATCTAAACAGAAACAAGACCAGTACAAAGTAGAGCATTCTGTTGACATAATGCTCAGCTGAATAGTTAGATGTCCCTTCGAGCAATTAAGCAAATGGAAGAACACTAAACCTGAATTCAAGGTAATGGTAGCCCCCGGGCATTAATTTGTAAAAGGATATTTGGAAAGAGCAACCTGGCTGCACTCATGGTAGCAGGGTGAATCTTTAAAATATTTAAACTGCGTAGTGCCTCGAGTTTATGTAAAATATTTTGCATACCAGAGTCTAGTTGTGTTAGGGACACATACAGAGTTTTTACCATATATGTACATGGATAAACCTCTGAGCACGCTTTAAATATTTAAGTTAAACAATTACTATATGGAATAAATGAAATGTCCTAACAAAACAAAATCTTAGTTCTTCGTTTCACAATTCAACACTGTTTCCATTATAAACATTCATAAGAGAGTTACAACAAAGCTATGATATTTAATAACTAAATGTCCTATTAAAAACACCTCAATTTCACAGAATATTAACAGATTTAATACGGTAAATGAATACACTATATGACCAAGCTTTAACTATAATTGAACTTTATAATGGTAAAGTTATTGTGAACTGGTTGATTAGTTCACAGGCTAGAATTATTATGATATGGAGCTTAGTGCTATTTCACTATAAGCTATTCAGCTTATTAAAAATTATTCAGATCCATTCCAACATTATTTTGTAAAATTAATCCATTTTGGTATATTGTATGTTTATATGTTTAAAATGTTTGTAATAGCATTTACACCCACAGAACAAGGAAGGATAAAGCAACCAACTTCATATTTATTCATATAGCTAAAGATCGAACTCTTTAAAGAACTAGCTATCTAAATAGAAACAAGAATGGAGTCAACAAAGACATCGAGATGCGTAAAATGAGTTTATATATGAGGAGAGCAAAAGATTGTAAGCTATAAGCAAAGCAAGAAAAGACAAGAAGCGGAGGTTCCATGGAGAGACTCACTGCTGGAGGTGGACATGCGGCGCTGGTTGGAGGCAGCTGGAGGCGCGCTGGTGCTTGGGGGAGGTGTAGCGGCCTGTGCTGGGAGAGGTGGTGGTGGTGGTGGTGGAGGTGGAGTGGGTGCAACAGGTAGAGGAGGTGCAGGTGGAGGTGCAGGAATGTCCCCATTCACTCCTGTTCCATTCTCCACTGCAGGAGAATCACCAGCTTGTTCTTCCAACAGCACCGAACCCTGAAGGGAGGAGAACGCAATTTGGTTTAATCTCAAATCACATAAGGATAAACGAAGCTCAAAAGAGTTTATTACCTACATAATTTGAGCTAAAAACTGCAATTATATCTTGACTTCAATTAACTGATAGACATCATGAAAATTAATAACCTCCTCTATACTGGCACTCAGGAGAAAGATCGAACGTCCACTGAAGCTTTTGAGATGTTCAATCAGCTACTAAAGACTCGCCCTTTCACTTAGCACTTAAATGAAGACTTTTAATACAGATATAATCATTATTTAACATCCAACACTCACAGACTGGATAATAATTTCACCCGCTCTGTAGCTAATTAAAAGCTTCTCATCCTTTCACTAGGACCCTAAAGCTATGTAATGATGACCTGGTAACTTGCATGCATAAGCAGACATCTGCTGTGGGAAACAGCCACAATCCTCTACACCGACCTATCTCAAGGGACTATTAGTATTTACCCGGTCAGTCCCTCCAGCTGCCACATTATTCATTAGAGCGACCCCCTCCCCCGTGGCGTGTGCCTTTAGAGCCCCCCCCTTTCTGGCATGTGCCAGACGCATGTGTGTTAATCCCTCCCCTACAATAATAACCCCCACCTCCACCCCCACCCTCTTCCCATATGGTCCGTTTCATGTCGTGATCCATGTAGCTGCTAACAAGGATTTACCCAAGGGACATGTCAAGTGCCATCTGGTCTACTGGGGTGAGTGGGTTCCTGACTGGGTGTCTAATTGGCTCAATAAAGATTAGACCTAAGAGTGGATAGTGTGTGTACTGGAATGCTCCACTAGTTCATTTTTGGGTTTACATAACTGTGAAAAAACATTCAGCGTTTAAACAAATACTGATGACTGTGGCCACTAAAAAGTTACAGTAATCTGCATTATGAGCCAATGCTCTAATCAGATATTAAAAACAATAAAGGTTTACTTACAAAGTCCTTGATCCTTTAGGTATATAACACAGTATCCACACTCCTCCATTTAATATAAATCTATCATAATCTTAACACTATATGCAGTACTGTGCAAAAGTCTTAGGCCACCATTAGACTAGATATACCTTTGTTTTAGAAATCACATTATAGCCATATATAAGTATTTCTCAATCTATTTATTAGAATACAACGAGAAAATAGAGGAAATTTGTATGCAAAATTAAAACAATGAAAAAAATAAACAAAACAGAAAAAGCTGTTATAGGCTACAGTGGGAAGTATTTGGTGTGACCTCCCCTCACACTTGAGCAATAGCAGCATCTGGCAGCTTCATCTTTTTGGGTCAAACCATCGATAATGTGTTATATATGGTCATTATACCATTGCAAAAACAACAAATCTAATGGTGTCCTAAGACTTTTGCACAGTACTGTAGTTTAGAAATGGTGACACCTCGATGACACCTAAAGCCTTACTCATCGTCTGATGTCCTACACATTTACTGAACTTAGTAGAAGTCGTTGTAAAGAGGAGCTTACAACTGATAAGCAGTAGAAAGTTAGTAGTGACAGCTTGATATTGTCAGGATTTAAACTTTTGTTAACAACCCCTGGCAAAAATTATGGAATCACCACTCTTGGAGGATGTTCTTTCAATTGTTTAACTTTGTAGAAAGCAAAAAAATATAATAATTCTTTTTTTAGTTTATACACATATACACAATTGTAATAAAAATATTCAACCCCCAAAGATTTTAAGGATTTACCAATTTAAGTTTTTTTCAAATCACAAGATTCAGCTTTGGATGATTCTTTATGAGTTGAGTGATACATAAAATCAGAACAGAAAATGTATGATGTATTTGTGTGTAACAGTATATTTAGTTAAGATAGCCATATCACAATTATAGAACCCCTATATAATATTGTTTTTTAAGCTGGATATGAAACATACTGTAATTAAGCCTTTGAGAACTTTATATTGATCCTTCATCTGCTTCAGCTGTGATTCATATATAAACCCACCCATGAAGGAATTCAAGGTGCGTTGCAATCAAGGGAAAGACAAAGGAGCTTCAACAAAAGCTGAGAGAATTTATGGAACAGCTGCAAACCTGCCTGGTCATGGAAGAAAGCACAAAAAAATCCCATGTGTGAGTGCAAGAACCTACAGTTTGATCTGATGAAGGCTGGAACAAGTGCTTCAGTAGCAACTATAAGATGTGCACTGAATAAACGAGGACTTAAATAAATGGGGAATAAAGACGCCTCTACTCTTAACCACAAGAAACATCAAAAGTCGACTAGAATATGCCAGTAGGAAATTGGATAAGGGTACAGAGTTTTGGGAGACAGTTCTACGGACTGATGAAACTGAAACTGTGAAAGGCCAGACTTAAGAGCAGAAGAATACCATCCCCACAGTAAAGCATGGAGGTGGATCACTGATGATTATGGGGCTGTTTTTCTGCAGCAGGAACTGGTAACCTTGATTGTGTACCTGGGATCGTGGCTTTTCAGAAATACCAGGCCATTTTAAAGAGGAACGAGATGCCATCTGTTGACAAATTAAACCTCAGTAATTACTGGACCTTCCAGCAAGACCTAAGTCCTAAGCAAACCTCCATGTCAATCAAAGCTTGATTGAGAAAAAGATCCTGGAATGTCCTGGAGTGACCTTCTCAGTCACCGGATCTAAACCTGATTGAAAATCTTTAGTGGGATTTAAAGAAGTTAAACATCACTGAATTGAAGTCAACAGGTGATTATGATCATGATTTGGTACAAAATCAGCATCCAAGAAAGGCTGAGACTTTGAAGAGCAGGAGACGGAAATGGCAAAGGAAAAAGAAAATTATTAAAATGTTTAAAAAGAATGTTCCTCAAAGTAAGATTGTAAGGGATTTGCATATTTCCCATTTCTTACAGTTCAGTCACAGATATTGAGTCCACTTTCCACCCACTTGTTTCTCATTTTCTTTGTGTGCATTTCCTGTTTTTAAGACATATTGCTTTAAGCTCTATCTTGATGCTTTGATGTCTTCATTGGCTTATGGACATGCTTCCCTTTTACAACCTTCCCATTTTGTTTGTAGTTGGTCCAGTCCAACTTGGTCCAGCTGGCTGGGAACAGATATTATGACATTCCGTGACAAATTACCTTCTTGAAGAAGTTTTATAATCCTACCTGACGAAAGAAAAAGCATTTATGACAGTCCACAGCAATTATATTTTTAGTGTTTTATTTCATGTTAATGACAGGTTAGAATTTTGAAAAACGATAGTTTTGTGGAATGTCTGTGATTAATATATATTTTTTATAAAGTTAAACAATTGAAAGAATATCCTCCAAGGGTGGTGATTCCATAATTTTTGCCATGGGTTGTAGTAGTTTATTTCAGTACATAAATGTCACTCTGCGTTATGCTAGCAAATTACTACCCAAGCACCGTGGTGATTACGGTTCAGGCCATTCCATGTTGGCATTACAAGAGCACATCTGATGTGTCTGAAGTAGAGATGGCAGATAGAGGATCACCTGATATCACTGCAACAGTGACAACCAGCCTTATGACGGACTGGCACCTGGTTCAAAGTACACGTTCACCTGCGGTCTGTGAATTTCACAATGGGCTCCGAACCCCTCACAACCCTTGCCAGGATATATAAGGATAAAATCTGACTTTGGAAACTTTCAGATTTGGTCCTACTTATCCCGGTCAGGGTATTCTCTCAGAGTTCATCATAGTGCCCTGCTCCACCAGACATTCATACTGAAAGCCTTGTCTGGGATTTATGCTCATGTCTGCTGGAACTGCTGTTTCCAGAAGCTTTCTCTGAGCCACAGGAGCTACATAGCTAACCTGTTTATTGTTCTCAAATAGGAAATGTAATATTTAAATGTATTTACTCATTTTCAAAGTGTAATAATAAAAATAAAGAGTACAATTAATACACTGTGAGGCTCTCAAAAGGATATGGTAAATGTTACATAACTCCAGCAACATTTGCATACAGGGCATAGCACTCGCTTCCTATTGTGGGATCTGGGTATGGTTCCCTTTTAAGGACAAATGTAAAAGCACAAGGAGACTGTCAGTGTTATGTCACAAGATAAAAGAACTAAGTAAATAGTCCTCAGTGTATTGGGTCATGGAATTGATATGTGTTTTAAAGCCACAGTCTGCCAGCGCTGGGCCACTCCTTGTACAGATTTGTAATGTAGCAGGTGAGGGGTATGAGCTAGGCTGATTCGGACCAAAGACAGCTGATAGCTACGACCTGCACGCACAGTAAACAGTTCATATAATACAAAATATTACCATTTGGTTGCCATGTTTATACTGCTGTCTTTCAAATGCAACAGGCAAGATAAATATATTAACCAGTATATGACCAAAAGTACGCTATCTTAGTAAAGTAATTTGGAAATGACCAAATATTCTAGCACTGATATTATCTATACCAGTTCATAAAAATTTAGTCAAGTCGCTCTTAGTTAACCGCAAAACAAGTCAAGTCTCAAAGTTAAATTTCCAATACATAGTGATGTACCTCCTCGTTAGGTGCCATGGCTGTGCTGGGGTTCGTGTCTGTGGTGTCGTTGCCCAGTGTCTTATAATAGTCTCCAGTGCTGGGCTGCTTGCTGAAGCTTCGTGACTTCCTGTTGGAATCCACCCGCCTCAGTCTGTCTGGGTTAGAGATGCACTCCCCTCCTGACAACTGATATCAAAAAATAAAGTACACAAAAAAGCATTTGGTGCATGATCAGAACCAGCATTAAGCATTGGGACATGCATATCCTCATACACAGAATTTGTGGAAATAGTTTCTCAACTCCCAAATACAAAACATGTCTCAAAAGCAATCAGATAGCTGGACGATTTCCCTTCTCAAAGTTAATTATCAGCTTTAACTGTGTACCCTCCATCCACCAATTCTTGTAATGATGGTCAAAATTATACACAATCTGCATATCATTATACATTCTGAACAACATTAAATGCTGGATAACTCACCAGATCCCCATGTGTCCCTTTTAATGCAATATGCATGTCTTAGATACTTAGGTTTATTTCTGCCTATTTGCATTTTGTTTGATGCTGCCAAAAATATACAGTGTTTTATAAAAAAATTGTCATTACTGCTGGATAGTTATAAATGTGAAATGTTATGCAATTTGTGAAATTGTAAGGGTGAAGATAGCTCACCTTAAGTTATATAACATATGCTCCAGTGTATAAAAACAATGCACATACAAATGTAGACTACTAAAATACATTATAAAATAGTAATTTTAGCTGACACTAATTCTGAAATCTTCTTTATAAGGTTTTTAGTGCATCTCTTCAACTAAAATGTTCAAAGTTGGAACCCGATTTCAGACACACCCTGAGGCTGGCTCACGCTCAAAAGTTTTACCGAAGTTTGAAGTTGAAGAATTTTGGGGCAAACATTTTCTCGAATGGACCTTTTAATGTCCGAATTGGTAGAATAAAGATGAGGTTCCACTGCATTCACATTTTTGGCCAATACTGCTGTTATTCCCAGTCAAACTTCACTAAACTAGAGAAGTGCATTTCCTGAAGAAAACGTGAGTGTGATTGCAGCTCTGCTCTGGTCATCTTTGTTTAGCGTGAATTAAATGCCCATATTGATTTTCAGGTGAATCATTATGAAAAATGTTTTATGTTTCCAGCTCAAAATGTGATTTTTTTCTCATTTATTAGCATTGAAGAGAACATTGGCCATGTAGGGCCCCCCAATATCTGACCAGCTCCTATCCCTTTATAAGCTGAATCAACCTGCCAAACTTCATATCTCTACCATAAAATGTAATTTTCCCCATTTGTTAACCTTAAGCCCATTAATTTAAAATTATCTACATTTAAGGGGCCCCTGTGTAGCCCCAGACATTTTAAAGTTGAAATGATGTTGATATCTCAAATTGGTAGCCGGAAAAGCAAATCCCAACACAAGGAGAACAACAAGATGAAGAAAACCAAGACTTTCAGATAACAATAGTCTACAGCAATCACACTAATTAATCTAATTCAGGCATTTAGAGCAATATAAGAAGTGCATTTAGGGAAATATTATAAACCTTTTCTATTATCATATAAATGTACTTATATAGATTTTAAATAAAGTAAGTTAATGTGCAATCTTATATTTACATATAATTACTTTAACACTGCACAAGTTCTATCTAGAAATTCTCCACATCTATAATTAAACAGGCTAACAAAGTAACTGGAAGGTGTGTCAGAAAACCTTTCATAAACCCAATCATACACGTAAGCACCTCAATTGTTAGGCACTACTGGAATGGGTAGGACCATAATAATGGTGTTGTAGGACTCAGGTAACCTAAAACCCCATGTTTTTTTACCTAGCCAGCTCCAGAATTATTGGAAAAGCTAATAAAATAATCTAACCTTTCATCAAAAGTACATATGTAAATTCAGTTCTTTGTTCATTCTCCCTTTGCCAAAATACAGCCCAAAGTCTCCTGTAACTTACAGGAAACTGAAAAAGACTGAATAAGGAGTCTGAGACTCTTTCCTTCCGTGTCCTCTCACGTGTGCACTTTTCAGTCAACAGATAGACTTAAAGGTGTACAAAGCTTGATCTGGCATCCATTGAAACAGTCAAATTTCAAATAACAAATCCACAAACTGCACCCACCACCATACTTTAGAGTGGGGATTAAGGACCTTACTGTATAACCATCTGTCTTTACAAGCCAAAAGAATACTTTTCACTCATCTGAATATAAAACCAGTGAAAGTTTCATTAACATTTAGTATCTTGTAATTAGCTGAAAGTAAACTTTTATTTGGCATACGTTCTAAACTGCTTGTTATTATAGAGCTGGCTTCTAATTGTAGACTTGCAGACTATCATTTAGCATGTTCATTATCTTACATAAACTTTAGTTATTACATTAAAAGTAAATATTTTCAGGCATGCTTCCTTGTTTATAGCCGCACTTTTAGCTTATTCACTTTGTGCATTCTCAGTTCTTGCCTATTTTGATCAATGACCAATGAGGTCAGCATTATTGTATTAATGGTTTTAAGTATATATGCAGTACTGTGCAGAAGTCTTGGGCCACCATCAGACCTGTTGTTGTAGTTTTGTTATATGGTATAATCACCATATATAATATTGTCGACAGCTGAACCAAAATTTCAAACTTGGATTAGTGACTCCATAATACTCTTTTCTATTTATCTTCATTCCAATTATTGTGAGCTTTAGCATATCTTAGGCCTTTTCTCCTTCTGAAGATACGTGGTTTTGTGGCTGCTACCCCTCCAGAATGACCATTACTGATCAAGCTTCTTCGAACTGAATGGTCAACTTCTCTCAATGAAGCTGCTAGAAGCTAGTATTGCTCAAGTGTAAGGGGGGGTCACACTAAATACGTTAACATGTTATCATAGTATTGCTAAAATAATGGTTATTTAATGTAATATTTCGTATATTACATTTCGTAATATACCTAATGTGTACACGCACCTATCCATCTTCCAATCAAACTAATTTTTACATTAATAGTTATAATCTGTACACTGAAAGCTAAAACAATAACTCTGTCCTATTTTACTAAAACAAATAATTACACGTTATGCTTATTTGTCAAATCACCCATATATGGCTTTTAGATGTTTCAAAACGTCAAACTAACCAGGTTTAAAGTGTGCATAGACATTCTGACACTTACTAGAAATTTACATGTTCTCCACCCAAACGCAGCCCTGTTTTTCCTCAACTCTGGATATTTTCCTAATGCAAAAAAACCCATGATTTGCATACTTAAAAATCGCCTTCCACAAAAGGCAACCTTTCAGCCTCACGAAAACACGGAAAGCCATGGATATGTCTATGGTGTAGAATTCATAAGTGTGGTATAATATATAATAAAACATGTAACAGCCTAAAGAGGAGAAACAGGTGACAGACGGACTGATTCATATAAATGCCTAAATAATTAACGAGTACAACACAAAGGTTATGACACAGTAAACACATTTACTGCCACTACACATGTTTAAAGGTGTTTTTCACCTCTCGAGGATTAACCAAGACTGTAGTAAAGAATACCTGTACCTATAATTTGACATACTCCATTAAAGCTTTTGTGCATTTATAATATCTGAATTTCTTCTTTATCAAGCGTTCACTTGGAGTGATAAATAAATATACTGTATGTTATGTTCTGTTGCTTCAGTAAACAAATTTGCATTCTTGACAAGGCCCTTCCTCACTGGACTAGTCGCTAATGTAACATGATCCAGTCCAATGCAGATGGTGTGATTGTCATACCTTTAGGAAATTCTATGCCACACAGCTGGTCCCTCTTTAGACTCGTTCCATTCAAACTGGTTAAATTTTTCATTACTCATCATCCAACTTTATTAGACTTGCTTTAAACATGTGCAACTATGACTTGGTTTTACTACAGGAGACCATCAGTGCAAATCTACTCTGTGTGAAAAACATTAAAGACTCGGATCTGTTTCATCACAACACAAAAGCTTGCAATGTGAAGACAATTATTTGTCACAACAAACCAAAACAAAACTTACTAGTCCACATGAACTATTCAAGCAATTCAGATATCATGTATACCATGAAAGTGAATCCAAATTCATAAAAAACAAACTCATGTTGGAAACCAGTAAAGACTTAGAATAAAAGAATAAAGGCTCCATAAAGACACTGCTTATGTCCCTTACCCTGTCTCTGTAGCTGATTTGTCCAGTTTGCTCCAGAAAAGCCCAGAGTTGGTAGATGAACAGGTTGTCACAGCATCCCCATTACACTGCGACTGTGAAACTACCTGCTAGTTATTTCCTTACCCCACCCCGAGGTATGTATAACCCAATCCTAACAGAACACAGTGACGTTAGTGCCCAGGTGCTGACCAATCACAGCTTAGAAGGGACAGGGCCTTTATGCAAAGTATGATGACATACCAGCAGGGTATGGTTACCTGGTATCAAATCTCCAGCTGACTTAGCAGTTGTGCTGTATGCACTGGTGCTGAATGTCTGTCTGATTGTGAGAGTTGCTTTATGGTGTTTAAAAGGGTGATACTGAATAGCTTTTTGGGTGTGCACCGATCTGAGGGCAGTAGTGCAGATCAAAGAGATGAACAACGTACAGTTATTAGATAAGACGTTACATAACTTAGGTGATCTGTAATACAGTTAACATGGTTAGGGTGAGAATGGGTAAAATCTGTGACATCACATTCAAATTAGGGACATCATCTTTGGTTCGTGCCATTAGATCAAACAGCTGGTTGTGTTTCAGGAAGTGGTTGTTCTGACAGCAGGTTACACTGTTTTTTTTCTTTGAGCAGGCTTACTGGTGTTACCAAGCTCAATTCTGCCATTGCAAACACCCGGTGAGCTCCTTTGTGTGCATTGCGTGCAAGTGAGAACACAATGCCTTTACATATACTAGGTTGTTTTATCAGAAAAAGAAAGTGTACTTTGTGTGTGTGTGTGTGTGTGTGTGAGAGAGAGAGAGAGAGAGAGAGAGAGAGAGAGAGAGAGAGAGAGAGAGAG
>JAVSBU010371725.1:0-15970 GCA_033118015.1 Loricariichthys derbyi
TAACATTAGCCAATGTGAGAGAGGCCTTCAGTTGCTTAGAAGTTACTCTGTGGTCCTTTGTGACCTTGTCAACTATTACACGCCTTGATCTTGGTGATCTTTGTTGGTTGATCTACTGGGGAGGGTAACAATGGTCTTGAAATTCCACTCAATGGTCTCAACATCATACTGTTCCAACAATTACTGTAGGCAAAACCAGCTATAATTAGAAAACCCTATACCAGCGGTCACCAACATGGTCCCCACGAGGCACCAGGTTGCCTGGTAGGACCTCATAAATCACCTGTGGGCCTGTCCTAAAAATAGCTGACTTTATTTGAAATAAATTGGTAGCCCTTCGCTATAATAGCTCTGTTTCAAAAAAGGTTGATGGCCTATATCTTTTTGATGGGTTGCCATTTATAACGTATTATCCAGCTTAACCATATTATCTGAATACCATACATGTAAAACCCAGACTCCCCGAGAACTTTGGTTCCTTTGTGTCTTGGTCATCCCATAGTTTCTTAGTCATTAAGTTTAGGGGTTTTTTTCTTTCCGTTGTCACCTTGGAGCCTAGGTAGTTGTAAAGCTGCCTTGATACAATGCTATGCCGTAAAAAGTGTTATATACATAAATTTGACTTGAAAATACAAAACAACGCAATACTATGGTATATCAGTAATGTTCCAACATACAGCATTCAAACCCAATATTAGTGAATGATTTATTGCTTGTTTTTCATGCCCTGCAAATTCCTTTAAGCTTCATTCTATTAATCACCTGGTTCCATCATCGTTGTCAACATCTGATCACTGAAGCAGAATTGCTTGGGCGTCTCTTACAGCTCTTATAGGTGAGGGATTGGTGGAAACGAAACAGTTCTCGTTTAACAGCAGGAAGTCGTTTGAATATCATCATAGTCTGATGCACCGGATGCAGCCAGGATAATGATCCGAAACTGAAATATTGTCTTGGATGCTGGATCTTTGGTGCATCCCAGAGGATCTCATGTCAGTGTATTTTCTGTTTGATCCTTTCAAGCATACGTGGTAAATTTTTGCTCATTTGCAGAATCCTCAGAGAAAATCAGAGACACTTACAGTAGCAGTTGGAAAAATGTTGCTGCTCTTAGGTGGCTTCAGCAAAATGTAACATTCCTCAGAGGGTTCAGAATTTTGCTAATGTAAAACTTTATCTATGTAATCTCATTGTTTTTTGTAGCATGTACAATTCTTTTTGGACAGATATGATACGGAAGGGCCTGGGACCTAACCTGGAATTCTCCGGGTGCAGCAAGAGGTCCGTCCTGGACAGGGTGTGTCACGACAAGAGGTCTTCTTCGTCATGGCATACGTGGCATACTGTGGTGCCGCGCCGCTAGAGGGCAATAAACCCTCCTCCAGCGGTGCGGCACCACAGCGCAGCTGTAATTAAGTGCAGCTGTGTGCAGTAGTATAAAGAGCCCGAAGAAGAGACAGAGTACGAGCGGCATTGGTTTGACTATGCCAGTCATGAAGGGACGGCGCGCCGCTCGTACTCTGGATCCTGATGGTGGCACGCTGTGGTGGAACTGGAGATGCACTGTAGCAGGGGTCTAAATCCTAGTGTGTGTGGTCCTAGGTATGGTGTTGAATCCTAGTGTGTATGGTCCTAGGTATGGTGTTGTATCCTAGTGTGTTTTGTCCTAGGTATGGTCTGGCGAGGCATGTCCCGGCCCCTAACTACCGTTGCAGGGAAGAAGGTACCACCTGTCCTTGGTAGAGGGCAGGTGGAGTAGGGGCAGGAGCCCCGAGGTATGGAAGCCTTCCTTAGACAGAGTAGGGACATACCTCAGGCACCAGTGTCCGGGAGGCACCAGGCTCCGGTGGACAGCTGGCGGGAGTCATCGGTCGGATCCCCACGCACATCCACGCCTGACGTGGCCAGTGGCATCATCTGGTTGGGCATTGTCCGGAAAGGAGCCCCTAAAATACCGATGGTGGTGTTCCCAGTGGCACCAGTCCACCGTTGAGCGGTGTCCTCCTGCCTGGGGCTACCCGGGGCTTCTCCCCGTCGGGCCTGGTTAGGGGACGTGCGCTCGGTTCGACAGTGCATCCCAGTTCACACCGGTCCCTGGGGGTCAGCCGGTCTGGCTGTGTTTTGTGTTCGGGTATGGTTTTGGTTTATTTATATTGTAAATAAAGCACTTTTATGAGTTTCACTGAGTCTCAAATGCTAGAATCCTGCTGGAGGAAAGGGAGGAGGTTCTATAAGAGCTCACGTCATGTACAAATATCATTCTTATTTCCAGACACGGAGGAGACGAGCGCTGATCTGTGCTGACAAGGGTAAATTATCAGGGCTGTCAGTCCGTAGCTCAAGCATGGGTGAAAAACCAAGAGAAAAGACAGTGAGGTCCACTAAAAAAAAGAGAATGGACATCAGGACCTTTCTCACCATCCAGAGCACAAGTAATGGGGGTATTACTAACTATGTAGCCATGTTGATTTAAAATGAGAACCTGCTAGCTAGTAATATTACACTGTCAATTTACTGTAGCTAATCGTTAGCTAGCATTAATCAGCAAGCTAACCTTGGCTAGCAGTGATTTTGCTGGCAGAAGCAAACATGAAATGTGTGGTTATATGAAATGATGAGATGAATTTCAGTCTAGAAATCCTAAGAAAATGTCACCAGCAATGAAGTAGTTTGTATTCACTGAACACAGCAGCAGGCTGAAGAGGAAACGGGCGAACCTTCAGCGTTTCAGGTGAAGTGCTACTTACGAGTTATAGTTTAGATTATAGACAGACATTAGCATTAAAGTTAGGTCAGATCATTCAGCGAGTATAACCTTTTGAAACTCAATGAAATAACGCTAACATGAGAATAAGCTACTTAAGATCCTATTTGCTCAGTATTTAAAACTGTGCTCAAAATTAAACGGGACCTAAAGTTTAGCTGTATGTTTGCTTATATCTTATACAGGGTGAGTGAAAAAACTCTGGACACACATTTATTTCAGAAACAAAAGGGAAAATGACATATCTAAATACCCTAGCAAGTAAAGGGTGAGGGGGGCCAACCATCAGGCTATGTCCGACATGGCTGCCATCTTGAAAGAAGCAAGTTTTTCCAGGGGGAAAAGGAGGTCATGTAGGATATCAAAGAAGACCAGTCTGATATATCTATAAATTTAAGACCCACTATTGCATTGTTAGCATTGGATGTTTGTTGCTTCATCTATGGGGAGGATAAAACCTGGGCTCCTTGTGCTTCATATAATTCTGAAAACAGCCTCTCTTGTATGTTGCTTGGTAAGAAATAAATTTAGTAAATTGTGACTTACTTTATAGACAATGGTTAGGGCTTTGGAAAAGCCTGCCAAAACCGTTGTTGAGGTTTCTTCGTCTATAGTCTGCCTGTATTCTTCAGACGACTACTGCATGGCTTGTCACCCACACAGTTCCTGTTTCTTGGAATTTGGCTAGTAGGGGTGAAACAGTGCTGGTCTTTCTGGGTGTCAGTTTATAGATATTGCAAATCTGATTGTGGCAGTCAATTACTGAGAAAATTCTCATCTTATTTGATATGCTACATGAGCTATTTCTCCCATTGGGAAAAACTTGCCCATGATCCAATATGGTGGCTTTCAAGATGGCGGCCATGTTCTGGACATAGCCTAAAATATAAGACCCCTCACCCTTTACTTGCTTGGGTTTCAGATATGTGATTTTCCCTTTCATTTCTGAAATAACTGAGACTTTTGACCCATCCTGTACATTAGTGCAGCATTTATTAAAATCTAATTACAGATTTTCACGTTCAACCCCAAATCTAAAGAGTTTCATTGCAGGCAGTATGAAAATGAGATATGTCATGATATTCTTGGTCAACATGAATTAATTTGCTCTTAAACATGCATTCTTGCATTTCAAGCCTGCAACACATTCCAAAAAAAGGTAGGATGGGGGCAGTTTAGGGCTAGTAATGAGGTAAAAACGAAATAATTGTGATTTCAAACAGGTGATTGTAATCATGATTCGGTACAAAAGCAGTAGCTGTAAAAGGCTGAGAGTCTGATGAGCAAAGGTGGGCAGAGGATGTCCACTTTGTCAACAAATCTGTGAGAAAATTATCGAAATAGGTACAAAGGTCCTTTAGACTAATTTGACAGGAGCATTAATGCAGAAAATCATATTGAGATTTTAGAGCAACATAAGCTGCTTAGGATGACATCTTTTCCAGGGACGTCCATGCATTTTTCAGCAAGACAATGCAAAACCACATTCTGCACACATTACTAGTACTGAATAGTAGTGAATGTTTGGAGAATTTTGAAAGGAAAATGACTGTTATGTACTTCAAGATGTGTTTCTAGGAAGAACGGGCCAAATTTTTTGGAAAATGCAGGAACAGATGTTTAACCAGACACAACACTGAATGTATTGGGTTCATACCATCCTAGCTTTTTCTGATTTGGAGGTGTGTTTACATATCTGGTCACACAGCTTCCTTGTTTGTTGATTTTGCATTATAATTTTAGCAATATGTACAGTGGAAGTTTGTTGTGTCCCTAGATGCTCCTAGATTTGAACCCAGGCACTGGGTTTCCAGATCCTATATATATTTACACACAGTAGACCCCCATCTATTCACGGTTCAGCATTGGCAAATTCACCCATTAGCGGAATTTTCTGTGGGACGTATCTACTTGTTTTTGCTGAAAATCCACACATTCACGCTCTGTTCCATAGAACATTATGTACTCGTTATTGGAGGGTTTCCGTGAGCCGTCTCAAAGGCATATCCCAACTCCTACTACTACTGATGTCCTGTAGATGGCGCAACAGTTGGGTGCATGCATGTTAATGTCAGGCGTCGCGCCGGATGGTGGGTTTATCCACTATCTGGCAACCTGGCGCGGCATCTGAGTGCGGCTTGAACGCACAGCTGAGTCTTCCTGTATCTGGCGCCCGCATGCGCGATCACGCTGCGGGCTGCTTATGAGCAATCAGGTTTCAGATCAGACTGCTGTTTTAAAAGCGCGAGTCAGGCGATCAAGTGATGCCGGGTCATTACCTCAGCCACCCATAAGGTAAGCATGTTTTCCATCTCCTTGGGCCGGGCGATCGGTTTGATCTGCTGTGGCTCGTGCTTCCATATGGGGTTTGGTAACGAGTTTATTGGATACGTGAGTTCCCTCTTCCTGCTAGGCTCGTCCCATGGCTGAGACGTGTATACCGCACAACGTGCAGAAATAGGGATTGCGCTCGTGGTTACACGCTTCAGCCGTGCTCTTATGGTGCCAGAGAAGGTGAGGGATGAAGGTATCCACCTGCACTTAGTAGAGGGTAGGTGGCATACAAGCTGGAGCTTGGAGGTACGGTAGGTTTTAGATTCAGGGTAGGGACAGTTAGTTGCATCTCTGCGCCGCCCAGACTCCCTCAGCACCCCCTGCGCCCGCAGGTTCATGTTGCACGTGGAGGGTCATTGTCTGAGCCTGCCCCTGCACTGAACCCTGCCGGACCTCGCTAGAGCTCCCCTTCGTCCCAGTGGTTGGCCGGTTCGGGACATCCAACCGTAAAACCGGTGTCCACGTAGGTGTGGTTGGTCGGCCTGGACCGCCGGCTGTAAAATTGGGTCCACTTCACCTTGGACATGTCCTAGACTGTCCCCACGTGTCCTAGCCTTGTCGGCCTCTGGGGGTTTGTCTGTTGTTTTAATTTTTTGGGCTTTATTTGCTACTTTGTTTTCCTTCCTTTTTGGTTTCCTTATTTATGTTAAATAAAGCCTACCCTTATTCATGACGCTGTCTGCGTTTGGGTCCTCTTTTACATCTCGCCCCCACTTTCATGACAGTTAACTCCAATACTCGAATGCTATTGGCTGGCGTTCGGATGGCTCTACAAGGTGGGCTCTCATTGGTTGATACATAAAAACGCAGTGCGAACTCAGCCACGGCAGTGACGCCAAGCTTATCCACTTTCGCAGATGGTTGGATTTAGCCATCAAAATAGCGACTTATTTACTGTATATAAATAAAATATTTTCCAGCAGTTTAGACTGTGTCGTTATTGCTATTTTGTTTAGTATTATACCACCTGCATTCTCTGGGGTGGGTCCACATTTATCAGCATAATGAGTTGATGAATTGAGGTTAGACTGTTTCTGAATGTTGGCTCTGTTGCCAGGGTACCAGGTATATCTGCCCAACGTTCTGGGTTTCATGGGAATGTCATAGCTTCAGCCTCTGAAGATGATCTGTTCCACTTTATCTGCCATACAAAGCAAGAGATGAGAGAGCTGTTTATATTCACTGGAGTAAGTTGAAAGTCATATTCGTCACCAGTCACTAGCTGTTACACCTTTGTGGTCTTTTTGCTGTGTGTGAACTCTGAGTCCTGCCCTTAGGCTACTCGTCAGTTCTTGCTGCGTGAGAGATTCTGACATGTGACCAACCGTGGCTAAGCTGCTGAGGCAGGGAGACATCAGCCTGCCTTCACAAGCTCAGCACAAGAGCAGAGCTATTTAAGGACAAACGTAATTCTGCCACATCGTATTCACCTACAGGTGGAGGAACAAAGCTAAACTGATTTATTTATGCCTATAAAGCGGTTTCTGTTTTGGAGCTGTGATGAATGAACACATTCTGCATCAATTGTGTTACAGGGCTTTTATTAAAAGTATTCAGATTCTGAACAGGCATTGCACAAGGATGATGGGGTTATAAGTACCTGCAGGGGGTGGGACAGGGTGCATAGACTGAGAAGAGGTGGTACAGGAGAGTTTAAGAACATCCACATCTAAAGAGATTTAGATTTATTTACCTCCTGATTAGACACTTTGTGACAAAGAAATCCATTAGCTTTAATGCAGAAATCTGAGTATTTCCAAACAGTTCCCAAACTACTTCTAAGCACATTCTCGGTTTATAACGACGACATCAGTCTGTTGAGGAACCATTAGAGAAATAGGGTTGCAAGACGAGCGACACTTGAAATGGAAAGCCAAACCTTTTCCACCCTGAAAGTTATCATCACATCATTGCCTCGAAATTGATTTGGAACCATTCATTTAAAACAGAGGGTAGCAGAGCTGCAATTTCAGACAGACTTGGCCATAAATGGAAGATTGGAGTGCAATTTCGATAGCTTCCATATGGAATATGGTAAGATTGGGGGCATCCCTGTAATCAGCATCATCTTATATTCACTCGACTTCACTGAAAATGTGCCATTCGACAGAAAAGACATCTAATACTGCTGTTTCAATCAACATGCTATGAAAGGCTGTAATTGATTTGCTCATGCTGTACGAGCCCTTCCGTTTATAGTGGGCTCCATTTTCCAGGAGGCACAAATGCAATTCTCTGGTCTAATGACCAATTGTAGGAGCGGAACGTAGAAACTGGGCTCAGACAGAAGCGTTCTAGGAGTGTCAATACGGCAAGGAAATGCCATGCTGACCGAAGCTCTAAGTATTACTTCACCAGATAACGTAGCAACGACGGCAGACATAAAGCTGCAAAGTTAGAATTAAAGTAAAAGACCGCCAAAATGAATTGCTTATAAGATCTGTTGGCTTTGAGAACATTTGTTTTGATGTAAATTTGGTGGATGAAGCCATTAATGACCAGCCTGACAAGGATTTGGTTGAACTGAAAAGAGAAATTAGAAGAGCGAGAAACGTCCTGAGCTCTTAATGTTGTTGCTTTATTGGTTCCATCACCTCAGTTCTTTCTCATTTTTGTCATGATATGAGTAACGAAGGACCTAAGTGCAGGGGGCAAACACCAGGAGGCGTACGGGCGCAGCGCGACACAGTGACGACTGCGGTGGGTGCTCACTGATCTTATGCTCTCTAAGGCCCTCAAGGTTACCTCGGCCCTCCTGGAACCTACTCTACCTCCCCCTTTAGCGGGTGAGGCAGTACCTTTGTCCCTAAGGGAATGGACACCCACTGTAAGCATCGCCACCGAGGTGCGTGAGAAGGCAGGGCAGGAATGAGGTAAAAAGGAAGTGGCTAGGGGCAATAAGGAAGGATGGAAAAATAAATAAAGATGGAGATGCAAAAGGCGAGTAAACAAAATAACAGGACAAAGCCTGAGTGAGAAAACAACAGAAAATACCCAGATGGGAAGGGAGTAATGAAGCAACGAGTAGAACCCAGAACAAGCAGCAGCAAACTGAAAAGGTGTGGGTGAGCTGAGCTCTCCACACGCAAAACGAAACTGAAAGAGCTACCACAAAAACCCAGTAGACCGCAACACAAACGCAGAAACCTGAGATGCGAAATGATGAAAAGAAAGCCACGCGATAACAAATTTATGAGGCTGTTCTCAGGTGTGTCTTGTGCACCTTGATTGTCTCTTGCGCATGCATGATCTCGCACTGGGGGTGATTGGTGGAGCGATTTTGCCCCCTAGTGGCATGAGCAGCAGCAGTAACAATTTTCTTCCCAAAGACATCATTTGCCGTTGTTAAACTCTTTCATTAAACACCGTCCATGACTGAGGTTCATTCACGTATCTGTTAAGTCCAGCTCTTAAAGCTGATGAAGCTCCTGATGCTCTATAACTCTCCCTTTAACATTAAGAGCTTCAACTACAACTCATTTAGAATCACTAGATCCAGTAATGTTCATTATAACGAGATCCTAGCCTTTGGTTATAACACCGGGATCTCACTCCCATTTTCTTCTATTGGTCAATGGTGTCTAATATTAACTATATAAACTTTTATATATTATAGTACAGGGTAGGACCCAATTTTGCTTTCAGAACTTCCTAATTCTATCTGGAATAGATTAAAAAAGGTGTCGGAAGTATTCTTCAGAGAGTTTTGGTCCATATTTACATGATAGCGTCACGCTTGCTGCAGATTTGTCGGCTGCACATCCATAATGTGAATTTTCCGTTTCACCACATCCCAAAGCTGCTTTAATGGATTGAGATCTGGAGGCTGAGTGTGGTGAATTCATTCTCCAAAAAGTTCAAATTCCAACAATACCATTCCAATTCCACAGCAGAAACTGAGACCAGACCACTGTTTTCCTGATCTTCTGTTGTTCAGTTTCGGTGAGCCAGCATGAACTGTAGCCTCAGTCGCCTGCTCTCAGCTGATGGGAGTGGCACTCGGTGTGGTCTTCTGTTATTGGTAGCCCATCTGCTTCAAGGCTGGATGTGCATTCAGAGATGCTCTTCAACATACCTCAGTTGTAACGAGTGCATCTGAGATTTTATCAGCTCAATCAAATGTTCTGACCATGGCTTCAACAAGACACTGTACTCTGCCAGCGAATCCGGAGAACTTGACTGGAAATGTGCTTGATATACTTTTTTTGTATTAGGTTCCAGCATTCTATAATATTCACAGGATTCCCCGCGGGAAGAATATCTTTAAGTAGGAAAAAGCAATTTAAGTGTGCAGTCATTAATCTATCTAGCTGTAAAGCAACAAGGACGCAGAATTACTGTCATAGCGAATTTTAAATCCCGCTCAGAACGGTAATAACATTCGCAGTGTAGCTTAAAGGTGAAGGAAACAAAGTTTACTCATTTTTCCCACCCTCATTTCTCCCCTCATTCCTGGCCGTTCACCGAGCTTGCAGTTTCTCTCGGGATTAGTGACGACTGGTTGGTGAAATATTGCCTGTGCCGCTCTGCTAATATCTCCAAGCCTACAGCTACTTTCTGACTGCAGCTTTTTGCAGTGTGTGTCCTTTAAAAAGCTAAAGGCTTATCACGCTCACACTCTGCAGGGTGGATTGGATTGTTCATTCCAGATTAAGCTCTGAAATATCGCAGCAAAGCCTAGACAGAGTGTAGATGGGATTCCCACATGGTGCCATCGGTTTCATTGTGCCTGGGGCAAACCTCCTGCCCCGAGTGCAGCCGTGCTGAGAGAACATTTTTATTTATGGTTGTGAGCCAGGTGGATTCTGAAATAGGGTGGTGTTCATAGAACTACTGACACAAATCTACATAAAGACTAAACAGATGACTGTTTATCTGGTTTGGACAAAATTCAAGAGTTAAGCGAGTGATTTCTATGGAATAATGCTGTGTTGAAGACTGGTTTCAAGACCAGAAAAGAGCAGACTCAGTCTCGACCTGGTCTCAACCTCATTTGGACTCGGACTTGTCTCGGTCTCAGGCTAAGTCTGAGAGAATGGACTCGACGGGTCGCAAAAACAAAAGTGTCTGTTTGAGGTAAATTTAAATATAAACTCAACGAAACAAGCTATTCAAACAGAATAAATCAGTCCTTTATCTACATGCCCATAAATTCTGATTGGCTAACTGTAAAAAAAAAATTTGCTGTTCTTCTCATTCACTATCCAATCAATGAAAATGTTTAATTTAAATGGTCTCTGTCGTGATCAGGACCTAAGCGCCTGGTGAGCAAGGATGTCCGTAGCGATATGAGCAGTAGCGCCCTTGGTATAGTACTGACCCTACTCTATCTAAGGGCCCGGTCTTTATCTCGGACCTCCTGGTCCTACATCTCCTTCCCTTCTTTGCAGGAGGGTTAATACCAGTCGACCCGCGCAACGTGCATGTGCACACACACTCTGTCCACCAGTTTATAATCCTTATTTGCAATTACTTTTAATCTAAGTTTTTCTTGTGGCGCAGTAACTTTGTAATTTCTTTATCGTTTACTTTTTACTTCCGGTGGATTGTTTTTTTTTTTTTTTAATATTGATCGGAATTACAACGTTAATTGACTCAGCGTTTAATCAGCCTACGTTTGTAGCAAAATATCTTAGCCGTTAGCATAAACTATTTTGGTGATTAGTTTTTTTGGCTTATTCGGGGGTTTTTTTGGCTTAGGTTTGTAGCAAATTATCTTGGCCGTTAGCATAAACTATTTTGGTGATTTGTTTTTTTGGCTTATTCGGTTTTTTTTTTGGCTTAGGTTTGTAGCAAATTATCTTAGCCGTTAGCATAAACTATTTTGGTGATTTGTTTGTTTGACTTATTCGTGTTTTGGCTTACATTTGTAGCAAATTATCTTAGCCGTTAGCATAACCTATTTTGGTGATTTTTTTTTTTTTTTGGCTTATTCATTTTTTGGCTTACGTTTGTAGCAAAGTATCTTAGCCGTTAGCATAAACTATTTTGGTGATTAATTTTTTGGCTCATTTGTTTTTTGGCTTACGCTTGTAGGTATCTTAGCTATTAGAATAAACTATTTTGGTGAATTAATGCTGATGGAACGGCCATATTCAAAGATGATCCAATGCCATGATTCATCGGGCTCAAATTGTAAGAGAGAGTGGTTCAGGGAGCACGAGACATCAGGTCCAGAATGGAACCACATTGAGAATCTTTGGGATGTGCTGGAGAAGGCAGTGGGTCCAAATCTCCCAACATCAATACAAGATCTTGGGGAGAAATTACAATATTCTTGCAAGATGAAACAAATCTTAATCAGTTCCTGGTCTTGTTTTTGACATGTCTGCTAAAAGTCTTGGACTAAAACATTACAAATAAGTCTGTATTGTATCATTTTTCAGAGACGTTATAAGGCTTCTGTGATAGCCTGGTATTTTCTCCCTATATATAACATATCCGCCACTATTTTGTCCTTTCATTTTGTTTTGTTTTATTTCCACCAAATAGAGCATCACTAGCTAACTGGGGCAAAATCTGTCTGTTAAAATCCTTAAAGTTCTAGAGTAACGACTAGAGTAATATAATTGATGGTGATGAAGGTTTAGTCTAATGATCTTAGGTTGGAGCATCTGTCACACTAATCTACTGGGACCCCTAAAATGCAGTGCAAATGTCTGGAATAATAAGATTATGCACTAGCTGACACTTTATTAGGAACACCTGTTATGCCTATGCATGTAATTATCTAATCATCCGATCACGTGGCAGCAGTGCAGTGCACCGAATCATGCTGATTCAGACCAGCAGCGTCAGGTTATATTCACATCAACTATCTGTGTAGGGGAAAATGTGATCTCAGTGATTCTGACTGTGGCACGATTTTGTGCCATGTGGGCTGGTTTTGAGTATTTCTATAACTACTGACCACCTCAAAATGCGTCTCAAAATGTACAACCTTTAGGCAGATGGGCGACAACAACATTACAAATGCAATCACTTCTTTTTGCCAATCATTAACATCTGCTCTGTGACCCATTTTCCACACATCGAATAAGACATTCATTGCACTGTACCACCTCTTCTCAATCTGTGAATCCCCTGAAGATATTTACGGCCAGATCAGCCTGAAGTTACCTAAAGTTACTACCACCCTAAACACCCAAGGTGCTCCACACATGGTCTGTTTATCTCTATTAATCGTTCTCCAAATCTGAGAGATCATATTTTTATTAGGATCATATCCTTCACCCTGAGACTTTTCTTGTTGTTTGGAGATGAGTTTAGGGAGTAAATTGAAAAGGCAGTTTAATGATTGCTGAATGGCTTCCCTGTGGTGAACAAGCTAAGAAGCCTAGAGTAAACGTGTTGTGCATCAGTGCACAAAGATTAATGGCCCTTTTTAATACACCCGTATAATACAGTGGCCATAATAATCAGAGCTTCCTCTCTAATCTAAAATCTTGTTTGTGTGAGAAAGCGTCTGGAGTTTTTGTCCTGAATGTGTTCAGCTGACCAGTGTAGTGTGTAGTTCTAATTAAACTCCATTTCATATTTATGTCACTTTAGTCAATATAATAAGATATTAAAATTAAGATCAGAACGTTAAGGTGAGGGATTAATGACTGATACATAGGACTGTTTTACAGCTGCATTATGTTTGTGAAACAGATTGACCAAAATGGGTGTTAACTAGACCATCACCTTACTCATAGCCTTTTATGGTCATACGCTAATGTAAAGCAATACAGAGTTTTTTCACAAGAAAACTGTAGACGAATGACACTTGACTTGATCTGGAGTGCAACTCCAGTAATGAATGTTCCTTGACTTGACAAAATCAAAATGCACTTGCGACTCGACTCAGACTTTAGGAATCAGACATGAGAGCCTCTACAACCCCATTTTATAACACAACGATTTACTTCCTAACTGTTACTCGGGGGGCATGATGGAAAGTAGGACCCACGTGCGGACAGCTTCTTGAAAAAACGGTGGATTTTACTGAACTCATATTATACGATAACTAAAGAGACAACACCGAAAAAGGACAACATTAAAAAAGTAACGAAAAGGAAATAAAAAAGCCTTACCGGCCAAACTCCCTGAACTGGCGAGGGCTCATAGGAGAGCGAGGTCATGTCTGGAGTTGCGTGGAAAACGACCATGTAGGGACAGGGAGGAAGTATTGCAAGCAATAGCAGTGGGAAACCAGCCCTGGGCGGTGCCCCAGTCTGCAGCCACCACGCTCTATATCAACCGCTGCTGTGTGGTTCTTTTATGTCAGGTCACGGTGCCCAACGGGCATATACGGGGGCACAGGACGGGGCTGGAGGGGGTGCATACTCGAAAACAACACCATGTCATACCTCAGACCTTTTGGTCCTACAGCACACTCCCCCCATTCAGAGGAGTGGCAGTACCAACTGTCCCTGACTGCCTTGGGGCAACCATGAGTGAGACTAGTGAGTGCCACCCTGCAATGCCTCAACCTACGGCATTGCAAAAGTGTGATCCCACAAAACGGGTGGAGTGCACCAGCTCAAAACAGACCTTACATTGGAGCAGCACTGCTAAAACCCAGCTGACACCCGCCTCAGTAGCTTGACTCCTGAGGTCGGAGTGTTGCCGAGCACTGGGCGATCTGACCGGGATCAATGCCAATAGTGCAGCAATCATCTTCGGACCGTCACCCTTTTGTGGGCCCGAGTGTAGCTGTATCCCATTAGTGCACATCAGCGCCACGACATTAGATGGCTCAATGACGTGGCTGCTTCACCGATTATTTTCCCTGCCATTCCATGCCCTTACAGCCACCTACTGGCATGGTATGGATATGGTAGGGGCACTAACAATAACTGAGCCTTTTGTATTGCTTGCATGGTGCTGTATCTTTTTTTAACTTGAGTCTTGACTCTTGATTTGAGACTTACTCGTTACTTGCAGCTTAGCAACTTATTCCAACCTCAGCTGAAATCTCCAAACTCCTTTGACTTTCCTCGATTGACATTTTCCATCACGTTTTTTTTCTTTGCCTTTGCAGCACAGAGGCTCTGCTGTTTGACGGATTACGTTTTGGTGAATCTGAATTAACCTGATGTAGATTTATTTCGTCTGGATTTAATTTTGGCCTCTGTTAGTATGGGTCTATATATTTTGAGACAAAAGTGAATCTGAGCAATCTCATGTGGAAAATCTGAATGAACACGATGCTGAGTTTGCAGTGTATCAAAGCCTACAGCCATACTGGTCTACCAGCAGTGGCAATAACCCCAGTCCACAGAAAATGCATGCTCTAATGGTGAAACCATCAACGTGACTTAGCTGGCCTGGACTCCTGGCTATTATTCTGCTTTATCTGCATTAGAAATAGGGCAATAACAATGCTCCATGTTTATGATATTTATTTATTTATTCTGTAATGAAACTCCATATCCACTGAGCGTGTTTGATTGCAGCATATCTTCTGTTATGGGCTGCACTTTATCAGATGCATTTCAGGCCATTTTGTTGTAATTTGCATTCATAAAAAGTATAAAGCATCTGACATTAAGGCCATTTTTGAAAGAGCTTTGAGATGACCCAAACGCAGTACTGTATATCAAAAGCCCAGGACTAAAGTTCTTCCAAAAATCTAGTCTGAAAGCTGAGTTTCAGCTGTAATTACAGGTTTATGTCCAGTTGGAACTTCAGTGTCTAAATTCAGACAACATCTCTGCTCAAGTGGTGTCTACTTGAACTCTTTAAATTCGTAAGGAGACGGACATTGCTCTTTAATATACGTTCCCCACCCATCACTAGCAGCAGCTCTTCAGAAATGTAGATGATAGGTGATTGTGTGTTTCTCTGAAATCATCAGCTCAGAACTGAAATTAAGAGAAATATGTACTTGCGTTTTGAATGTATTTGTAAAATTCTCAATCTTATTTTGGTCTCTCGTGGTTATGAGGGTCTTGTTTGTTCCTTGGCCTTTGTGTGGGGTCTTGCTCTTGCCTGTCTTCCTTGGTAAAGATAAAGGTTTTGTTCTTGACTTGGTCTCTTGTCTGGGATAATGGTGTGGTTGGTACGGGTCTTGGTTTCTTTGTAAGCATCTAATTATTTTCTTGATTTTAGTTTGCCTTGATCTAATCTTGGTCTTGGTTGTTATAGATTGTTTATGTTTTGGTCATCTTTGGTCTGCTGTGGTTGGTATTAGTCATGAACTTGCCTTGGTCTCACGTGGTATTGACTGTGTTCCTGGTTAGTATGGGTCTTGTTCTGGTCTGTTACATGGAATCGTTTTTGAACTTGCCCTGGTTTTTGTTTGGATTGGAGTTTTTGAATTTGTCATTGTTGGTATGAGCCTTGATCTTCTATGATTGGTGTGGATCGTGTTTGTGATTTGGTCTATTTTACTTGTCTTGTTTGATATGGGTCTTATTCTGGTCTTGGTTTCTTTGGAGGGTATCATTCTTGACCTTAACCTAGTCTTCGTTGGTATGTGCCTTGATCTTGTCTTGGTCTTGTTCTGGTCTTGGTTTCTTTCTATGATATCGTTCTTGAACACTGGTCTCAGTTGGCATTGGTGTTATTGTCTTTGTTGGTATGTAATATTTGCTCTTGCCTGAGTTAGACATATAGTGCCTTGTGAAAGTATTCGGCCCCCTTGAACTTTTCAACCTTTTGACACATTTCAGGCGTCAAACATAAAGATATAAAATTGTAATTTTTTTTGTGAAGAATCAACAACAAGTGGGACACAATCGTGAAGTGGAATGAAATTTGTGATATTTTAAACTTTTTTGAGAAATAAAAAACTGAAAAATTGGACGTCCAAAATTATTCGGCCCCTTTACTTTCAGTGCAGGAAACTCACTCCAGAAGTTCAGTGAGGATCTCTGAATGATCCAA
>JAVSBU010371819.1:0-15969 GCA_033118015.1 Loricariichthys derbyi
TCGAATCGCTCCCGCAAAATCCATAACTGCAATGCTTTGTTGTGACCATTTATAAGCGGTTTTGATGACGAGCCTCGAGCACTCACGCGAACGATTGTCCGATGAGCCTTGCTTTCGCGCGCATGCGCATTTGTGCATGCTATTTTTAGAAAAATACGTCATTCGGACTCAACCCTATATAAAGACCTTACCACATTTACACCTTTTACACACATTACATCTTTTATCTAGATCGGGGTTGCTGTGCTGAGTGTAATGTATAAATTGATTCTTAACACTAGACCACCCACTGTCTGTGTTTTGTATTTTTTTTATTTGAAAATGCTTGTTTGTGCCAGAGGTCATGGTTTTATATAATCCCTTTAATTTCTGTAAGTTATGAGGATGGAATTGGCTTCAAAAGTTAACATTTAGAAGGAAGAGGCTGTAGAACTCATTTAATGCAGCAGTGAGTTTTGATAAGTGTTTTTGTGTTGGGACATACTGTATGTATCTTTACATACTGCTAATAAGGCCAGACTTTTTATTTCTTGTTTGGTGGATTTCTGTGATGAAAACTTGAATACGGCGGTGGCAATAAAAATTAAATTTCACTGTAGAATTAATTTTTTTAATTTTCATTTAGCGAACATCAGGAGCCAAACCAATGTGCACTATAAAACATAGCATCAAATTACCCCAGCATCCAAGCAAGACACCGCATCATACATTCAGAACTATATCAAAGCAAAAAATACAAATAAATGACCGCTAAATCTACAGCAAATGTGAAAGATGAGTTACTCACTTTTCTGGTGGCAGATGCGTATAATTTCTGTTGACGTTCATTATGTGGCGGCTTTGGGCATGCGCGATTCATTTCAGAGTCTCCAATAACACCACAAAAAGTCGCTAGATTTGTCGCTAGTCGCTTTTTAAAAAAATAGTCGCTAGACGTTCTGAAAAGTCGCTAAATATAGCGACAAAGTCGCTACGTTGGCAACACTGGTGTAACAAGTAAGCTGCTTCAGTGTTCATAAGCAGCCTTTTTCATGGGTTTTTTAAGCGGCCGCGATTAGCGGGTTCTGAATGCCACCTAGCAGCGTGGTGCTGATGCACGTCTAATAGGGTTCAGCTTTATTTATGCCAGGAGATCTTGCTGAACTGTCTGCTTAGTGCCCATTTGCTTCGTCTGCGCATGCGTTTGTGACAATGAACACAGATTTTGGTACATTCTACACGTGTCAGTGATGACGACGGCACATAGTTTTTCAACAAATCGCCATTTTTTTATTGCCGCCGATCTTGCAAACGGCAATTAAAACTCGCGCCATCACTAACATCGGTGGATCCGCCAAACAATTAAAGTCTGGCCTAAAATGTACAAAAAAAAAAAGAAAGAAAGAAATTTGCATTCACCGACTGAGTGTCAAATGACTATTTGGCCAGCCAAGCAGGTATGTCTGACATGGATCATGTGTGCTATGTTGTAAAGTAATAGATGTAGATGAGCCTTGTGGAAACGGGTGCACTTACACTTGTTTGGCTATAGCGCAAAAGCATCTACAGTTACACATGCATTTTTATGTGGATACTAAGGACATATGAAACCACCTAGTGTAAAATGTGTTTTAGCATCACATCACTCAAAGATGTTTTTATTATCCCTTTCTCTCTATATGGCTGTTTTTCTCTCTGTTTACTTGTAGCTGGATGTGGTTGAATTAAGACAACAGCTTGAGAAAAGTCAAGCTGTGTTCCCTGAGAATCCATGTGTATGGGTGAAGGATCTGGCTGGATACCTCAATAGCAAGCTGCTTGCTCCAGACACAGATCCTACACTTAGCAGCCATGCATATGGTGTGTATGAATTACCATTTGTCTTGTCTGTTTGAATGTACAATTATTATATGTTAAATTCAGGCTTAACGTAGAGTGCACAAGAACATTAGATCAGATATTAATCAGTAGATGAAGCCCTGGAGCAGATTTTAACAAAAAGATTTCTGCCCAGATTACCCATACTGTCTTGCGAGCAAGGAGCTGCGAAGCATCATTAAAAATCTACTGGGGAAAAGTGCAGGTAGCCTGCAAGAATTCTTTGACCACTGTTTGTTCACCATGCTTCGAGAGTTGGATAGACATACGGGTAATCCACTCATACTACTACTAGGGCCATCATCTCTTCAAATCTTTGTTGTTTTAGTGTAACCTTTATAATGCTGTGTTTCAGCGTTACCCTTTATCATCAATATTCACACTGTTTGTCTGTATTTTTCAACAGGTGAACCACTGCATGGCTACAGAATGTGCATTCAGGCAGTCATGATGAACAAACCCAAAATAGCTACACTCAACCTGTCTGATGTAGGTGGAGGTCCATGTGTGTTCATGCATGCACCAATCTTGTTTTTTAAATAAATGCACTACTAATATCAAGACTCACCACAATCCTGTTTTAATTAGCGCTGAATTAGTGTTCTGCAAAAAGAATGCAAGGTTCTGATCTAATAACACCATGTTAGACATATCCCTTTTCAGATGTGTATTTAATTCACTAATATAGCTTGCACGCAATACATGAAAATTGTTAGCTGTTGGCACAGTATGGTTTGTATACATTTTTTAAATGGATCTGACTGGAAAATGTATGGTGTGAGTCTTTCATTATCGTCTATCTTTTTGTCTAATATAGCACCTGGAACTGCTGCGGTCACATCAGAATCGCCCAGCCAAGTGCCTGACTATTATGTGGGCTCTTGGACAGGCCGGCTTCTTCGATCTCGTTCAAGGCATAAGAGGTGCCTTTTTTTTTCTTTTTTTTTTTTTTCCTTCTTTCTCTTTTTTTTCTTCTTTCTCTTTCTCTTTGGTAGTAGTAAGAGAAGACTTACAGCTACAGGAACATGCATGAGCACCTTCACTGTGACATCCTGAATATTATATTGCTGTACTAATCTGTTTATCTTTGTTGTGTGTTTATGTAGTTTGGCTTGGTATCATGTTGCCTGTTCTAGGAGTGAAAACTCTGTCTGCGTATGCTATCGCGTACTTGGAAAGACTACTTATGTGAGTTACTGCTAATTTGTGTAGATGTATAACATATTTTTATAGTGTGCTAATGTTTTGAGACATGTTCTGACATTATTAATTTAAAATACCCTGTGAATTTCTACACATGATTAGTTTATTCTGTTTCTCTTTAAGGCTTCATGTAAATCTGACAAAAGGGCTTGGGGTAATGGGACCCAAAGAATTTTTCCCTTTGCTGGATTTTGCTTATATGCCTAAAAATGCCCTGCCATCAAGGTAATTATTACACCAATATTCCTTGTATACGTTTTAGAATGTTCAGCCAGTCATGAACATATTTCTATAGCTAATCATTAGATGGTAAAATTTATAATTTAATTAAAATGTGTCCCCCTCCTACCTAGTCTACAGGAGCAGCTAAGAAGACTTTATCCACGACTGAAGGTGCTAGCATTTGGAGCAAAGGCAGAGTCCACTCTCCATACATATTTTCCCTCTTTTCTATCCAGAGCCACACCCAACTGCCCTGATATTATGAAGAAAGAGGTGAGACATTTATCTTAGAAGTGTTCACTGGCCAAACCTAACTTACACAAATCTACTTGGCAAGATCGATGTAGATAAAACAAAATATTGAACTACTGAGATAATAGCCTAAAGTGTGTTATTCTGGCAATAAACCAAATTAGTCAATCTTAAGTGTAGCAACACAAATCAAAAGTTTAGACTGAAAAAATGTGTTTGATACCCAGAGTGTATTGAAAGACCATATAAAAACAAATGCATGCCTACACTCCTTAACACAGAAACACTTTAGGTTTGGTGCTGGTGGGAGAGCCCAGACCAGAACCTAGACACAGGTTATTGGACCTGTTAGACAAGAGCACTAACCCCTGCACCAGAGCAATAAATGGGCCACAAAATAAACTTATTTTATATGTCAAGGTCAAATTTCTTTGTGTAGCGCATTTTACGATGGAGCATTGTTGTGAGGGATTCTCTCAATTTATTATTCAAATACTACCCCATAATTATAGTAACTTTATTCAAAATGTGCTTCTCTTCATTCAATTAAACATTAATAATTACACTCTGACCAACTGGAGGTTTCAATATAAGGTTCATTAAGCCCTGATGATATCCTGCAATATTCTCAGAAAATCATATTGTCATCATGATAGCTTATAATTGAAAATGATAACTGAAAATTTATACAATACAATAACATATTGTCTTATTTGCCACACCTAGTTCAGGGTGAATAGTTTACCAAATGTTTTTAAGTAAGTATATTTTACACAACATAACTTGATTTCAATAAGCTTTTTGCTGTTATTAGTAATATGCTTAATTCTTTAGGAAACTGTTGTGTCCTGAACTTGGTGGTTTAAATAGGTGTATTTGCAGTTACGATTAAATAGTTTCCTTGGCCAATTCCGATTTCCACCCCCCACAATGCAGTTTCACATTTCAGTTATGTATTACACTGCTTGTTTTCCCCCATGCACAGTAAATCGCATTCACTGAAATAGCTTACTTCCATGCTGCAGACATGGCTGTGTCAAAAACGGATTCCTACTAAATCATTAGGCTCCCTATGCCCTCGTATTGAGCTATACAGTGGTGCTTAAATTTGTGAACCCTATAGAATGTTCTATTTCAGCATAACTACGACTACATCATATTTTCACACATGTACTAAGCATTATGCTTGGACAAAGGAAAACGCTGCATTCCAAAATAAGATCCTTACGCTGGTTTATTTTCATATAATTTCATATTTTCATATAAACAGAAATTATGTGCATTTCTTTTTATATGCAATGGAATGTGGATGTCTTTGTTTCTTAATGTGTTTGTTTCTTGTGTTCTCCACACTGCAGAAATTATAGGGCCGTAAACATAAAACACTACTCATATGATGAGTTTACCCAGTTTAACTTGAAATGAAATTATGCTACTGCTATCGATTGTACCAGCATTTACATCAAAGCATGATCTAATGAGACATTTGCATATATGAATAAGAAGAACTACTTTTCAGTTAACATGTAATTGATCTGTGATGCGAAATGTTTCTCCTGAACAATGTTGCCAGGTGCACACAGCTCGGATGTCAGATGTTTGGAGACTGGCATTATAAGAAAGATGGTTGGCTCATAATTAAGAAAACATAAGGACTAGAATATTGTAGGTTTATTCATATAGCCTACATATCAAGCTGCTTTTTTGAGACCCTAAACAACACTACTATGGGCACTCAAAAATAAAGCATGTCAATTTGAATGCACTTCAATAAAATGTTTATATCCGAATCAATAGTTTTTTCTTTGCTTTTTCTGAGACATTTTTAAAGATTTTCGCCATGTTCCTCAGTCCAAAGGCTTTTTATGTGGTCATATTTTATTTGTGGGTGTGGATTATTGTAATTGTATACTAAGTATAAAAGAACATGCATGAGGACTGAAATTGTGAATGATTGTTATTCATTAACATGCGTAACGTTCTGCTAATAAATCTGGCATTTATGCAGTGTGTATGCAGCATTCATGAATCTGGTGGAGTTTTCAGGAAAGTCCATTATGTGTAATTTACTGTGTGTTGGGGTTTTGTTTATGAATTAATTTTTTCTTGTTTTGATTCTTTACGCAAAGGTTTTGTTAATGAAGCCCATTGAGTGCACACTGAATTCACATAAAGTTAATGAATTATTACACAACTTACTTTTTAAAAGTAATTTACTAATGAAAGTTTTATGTTGTTGATCATCATTCGTCTAAATACTGAGTTCTACAAAATGTGTTCTTAGATTCAAGCATCAAATTTTTTTTTAATATATTCTATATTCTTTTGCAGTTGTTGAGCAGCCTGACTGAATGCCTAACTGTAGATTCTCAGAGCTTGGGTGTATGGAGACAACTTTACACTAAACACATCACCCAGTCCAGGTAATCTTTTATATATTTAACCTTTTATACCACTTTTTATACACTGTAGTGTATGTGGTTGCTGTACAGCTCTAGTTATACCTGATTCAATCCTGACCTCAGACTCCACCTGTGTGGAATTTGTCTTCCAGTGTGTTTGTGTAGGTTTACTCCAAATATTCTGGTTTCCTGACACAGTTCAGTGACGCTGGGTTCACTGGGCTTTCTAATGTGCTCCCAGTTTGTTGACCTAGTCTCGATTAAACCTTACTCCTGGGATAAATAGACACTGATAGACATCAACCCTAAACCAAAACAAATGTTGTTCAAGGTTGACATTTAGTATCAGATTATTAGTGCATCAACCAAACACCACTATGCAGCAACTAGCTGAGCAGCAGTGCTCCAAATTCACTAATCAAATAAGCATTTTTCTTTTCACGTTCAATACATTATTCAATAAATCACGTGATATGTTCAACTTTTTATAATAAAACAAGTTTTTTGATAATGAATACTGAAAAGCAAAGGTTCACATACTTTTGCCACTCACATATGTAATATTGAATCATTTTCCTCAATAAGTAAATGACCAAGTATAATATTTTTGTCTCATTTGTTTAAGTTTCTAGTTATCTACTTCTTAGGTCATATTTATGCAGAAGTATTGAAAATTCTAAAGGATTCACAAACTTTCAAGCACCACTGTGTACTCATTTTTTTATTTTTATTTTTTTTCTGTCATGTAGTCTCTTGCTGAATCATCTACACAGTTCATGGAGTACACTTCCACCAAAGGTAAACCTAAATATTTTGTAGAAACAGTCACACTTTTAATTCTCTTTGCTTTGGGTTTGCCTATTGATTTATTGATTTAGTCTTAACTGTTATTTTTCTAGTTGCGACACAATCTTCAAGAAACTATTCAGTCATTCAGAGTGACCAACGATGAGATAAAAACCACAGGCTTTTCAGAGGGTTTGCAGGAATGCAATGACATCTGCAATGTAAGACACAGGAACACGTTTTAATGCATCAAAGATACAAAATTGTAACTATCGGCTTTAAAAAATTTTACATCTAGGCTTGCAAAATACATTTAGTATAACTTGACACTTGTAGATATAGTATATAGATTACTTGACATCGTTACTTTACCTTACATTATTTTTGTATTTTTTGTATTTATTTTAAATTATTGCGCTTTTTATTACTTATAGTTGTTACTTCTCCTACTCTTCTTCTTTAACATGATGAATGGTGCATCTGTGAATAATGGCAATTTCCCCCGTTTTTTATATCAGCTATGGATGCACTGAAATAAATGTTTGGCTGGAGCCCAACAAAACATTTGGCCAAAGGCCAAACACAGTTTTTGCAGGTTTTCATTAGTTTCGCCACTTTTTTAATTTTTTTCCCCCCAATGTTGTGTAAATGTAACACCCTAAATGCATTTTTGTTTTATTTTCAAATAATAAAATAATTGCAACACTGCAGCTCATGATTTTAAATTAACAGGAACGCCCAAAAAAATCTACAAGCACAAACTCGTTAACGTTTTCTTGTTTTAATTTCTCTTTTTACTTAGGCATTAGGCATTTCAGAGATGGTTTTTGGAAAAAAAAATGCATTTATGTAAAATAAAACATAAGTTACATTATAAAAGTTAATATGGAACAATTGGAATGTTTTTTTTTTTTTTTAATTTTGATGTTTGTACTTTATACTTCTATATTTTTTAATTGTAGGATTAGCCATTTTCGGCCAAATAATTTCGGTTGCTGAATATTCAGTGCATCCCTAATATCTACATGGATAGACATGGCCCAGATTTGTGTTTTTTATATTTTTCACACACATGGCACACCACAAAAGTCCACAGTTTAACTTTACCCTCATTTCTTCTGTGTTTTCTCTTAGTCTCTGCAGATGAAAATTCACTCTCAGGGTTTTCCGTGGTCACGGCTCCTGATGGCTCTGTTCGTCTTTGCTATCGGTTTCATTGTTCATGATGTCAGGTCCCATGGGACGTTTGCTGACTCTACTATGGCATTGTACCTAGAGAAGAGTGGTGTTATTGCTGTATCCCAACAGGCCTGGAGAAAAATGTCACATTACTGTCAGCAAGGCACCAGGTGATGTACATTTATACACTACACTGAGGAACCAAAGCATGTGAACCTTCATGGATGAAGTGAATACGATTGATTGACTCATTATGACTGAACCTCTAAGGTCTGGGACATGAACAGTTCAGTGACTTTTAGCCAACTTATTATGAACAGATGACTGAGCATCTGGGGTCTGTGGTGGCCTAGTGGTTAAGGTGTTGGACTATGGAGCAGAAGGTCCAGGGTTCAAATCCCATCTGTGCCAAGCTGCCACTGTACCCACAATTGCTTGGGTTTTAATAATTTTGGATTGGATTGTTGCTGGCCACGTGGTCATAAATTGTGTATTCATTCACACTATATTCCAGTGCAGACTGTTTAGTCATTTGAGTGTAAATGTGATTCTCCAACTCTCTTCCTTTTCTCCTGTATGTACATGTATATAGCTGGTTGGCTGACAACATGCCTTATTATTACACTATGGTTGTGGAGGTCATTGCTCCGGTATTGGAAGGCATTCTAGAGAAACTGAAGGTGGCTACAATTTTTTGTGCACAGAAGAGTTCTAAATTAATAGTGTTGGTGCAGGAGAGCATTCCACTACTCATAGAATGGGTGAGTTAAGGTGCTTTTGTTTTAAATAATAATGTGATTTTCTAGTTTTAGTTCTAGTTTTGTAGCATGTATTCAGGAAATTCATGCCAACTTGCCATCAAACTGAATGTTTATAGTGATTACAAAAGGTCCTTTTCAAAGCTCTACACTGATCAGTCGTCCTCCATTTGGGAGGGGGGGCTAGAACTAACCTGATGTAAAATATTGTTTTCATTAGTGATATGTCCAAGCATGAGATAATTCAAGCCAAAAGACATTTAACAGGATTAAGGAAGGACTGTGGTTTTATTTATTTTTTTGTTTAATG
Source organism: Loricariichthys derbyi (assembly GCA_033118015.1). NCBI lineage: Eukaryota > Metazoa > Chordata > Actinopteri > Siluriformes > Loricariidae > Loricariichthys > Loricariichthys derbyi. The sequence goes on from JAVSBU010371819.1 coordinate 8,970, forward strand.
TTTTACCATATTGTTTTCCTCGACCATGAACAAGTCCATAATTTTGTCATGCTATTTATTAAAATAATTTAATTTGTTTGCAGTATTCATTTGCATGCTGTTCAGCTAATAAACACATTTTTGGTGTTATATTTGTTTTTTGGTATGAAATAGTCAACATGGGTGGATATCATTAAGATTTTCCTACTTTTTGGCATGGTAGTAAGTATTTCTATAAGTCCTATATAGAGTACATAAGCAGTGAACAATAAGACTGGGGTTGTGCTGAATATCTGTGGGTAAATAAATAAATCTGACATAGTATTTACGATGCATTAGATTTGCCTCATTTTGTTACATCTTTGCTTAAGAAGGCAAAAGATTATTTGGCTTGAAAGGTTTGGGTGGTAATAACGATTTTATCCGTGTAAGAACGGGACGTCACAATAACAGAAATTTCGTAGTTGGTACCAAAATGCTAAAATTCTATTCTGTGCATCTTTTTAAATTTGACCTTTTTACTACTACATCACTGGTTATGAATTGTCACAGCATTAGCCTTACCAAGCTAACATTAGCCTTTGGGAACAGTGCATGCAGAGCATGGCAACCGATGCATATCTCATGATTATAGTGACAGTTTAGCTTAAGAACATATTGACAAAATTTGCTCACCATGAACTCTTTGTAAAGGCCTGGATGTCTGTGTCTGAGGTGCTTAACTAAATTTCCTCATTTTGTTACCCATGTTCTCAGACACCACATTCTGCATTCTATTTTTAAGTGTTTGCCTTTAAGAAAATAACTACAATTAAACAAACAATACCAAAATGGCATTTAATGAAATTCATGCACACACTGAGGGCACTTTAGAAAAGCCAGTTAACCTACCCCACGTCTTTGCAATGTGGGAGGAAACCAGAGTACTCTGAGAAAATCCACAGGGTGGACATGCAAACTCCACGTGGAGCCTGCAGTCGGGATCGAACTGGAGATCTCAGAGCTGGAAAGCGGTACTGCTAACCATTGCACTACCGTACCACCCAGTATAACATTTATTGACGTAAAAATTAAAATTGTAAAAATAAAGAAGGGTGCTAATTTTATAAATAAAAGTGCAAAGTTTTTGCATACAGAAACAATTTTGTTAATTTTTTATATTGAAAACAGTTTTTTCTTTTAATGGAAACTTCTTAATTGCTAAATAAAGATAGGGCTGCTGGCTTGTGCCTGGATCTAAGCTCTCATTAGCTTTAGCTTTAACTTATTTGCCTTTGTTAATTTTCTACATATTGGAGGATGTTTTAAATCTCTTAAATTAGTTGCTCAGAACATTTTTAGAGATGTTCCTCCACGGCATGCTTTCCCCATACACAGCAAACAGCACTCGCTGAAGTAGATTACTTCCATGCTCAGGAAATTCAAGACCATTGTTACCCTCCCCAGGAGTGGTCAACCAACAAAGATCATTCCAAGACCAAGGTGTGTAATAGTTGGCAAGGTCACAAAGGACACCACTGCTCTCCAAAAAGAACATTGCTGCTCATCTGCAGTTTGTTAAAGATCACCTGGACAAGCCAGAAGGTTATTGGAAGAATGTTTTGTGGATGGATGAGACCAAAATAGAACTTTTTGGTTTAAAAGAAAGGCATTATGTTTTTAGAAAGGAAAACATTGCATTCGAGCACAATAACCTTATCCCATCTGTGAAACATGGTGGTGGTACTATCATGGTTTGGGTCTGTTTTGCTGCATCTGGGCCACGACAGCTTGCCATCATTGATGGAACAATGAATGCATGAGCAGCATAAACAAACCTGCAATCAGCTAAGCCATACAGTTATGGCTGATCAGGTTAAAAGCTGAAGAATGTTGGTTGCTTGTGTGGTGGTGGTGTTGGCTTTTTATTTATTATTTTTTATTTATTTATTTATTTATTTATTTATTTATTTATTTATTTTTTGCATCTCCGTCTCAATCTAAAATCTGTTTTTACACCAGTTTCACAATGCTGTCCATGTTTTCTCCATTGTTACATCGTAGGGCCCTATCATTTGCCTCTACAAATTCAAGGTTATATTGCTCTTGTGTGATCTGGGAGATTGCCGATACTTTAGCTACTACAGGAAACAAGACCCGTGACATTTTCAGAATTTTGGCATCCAAGTCTTGGTTCTCATGACATCCCTAATAGTGTCATTGCTTTTGCTTATTAAGCTGTGGACAACATGCCACCATGGATAGAACAATGAATTCTAAATTATATCTACAAATTCTGAAGGGAACTGTGAACATGTGAAGAAACTCACCATCACCTCAGAGTTGAAGATGTTCTGTTCAGTCGAATGGGCTAAAATCCCTCCAAGCCGATATGCAGGATCAACAGTATAGTTTAATGTTTAGTTACAGTTGAACAAGGATGAACGAGGATGTCACAATAGGTACTGAAAGCAAAGGTTCACATATTTTGCCATTTACAGGTATTGAATATTGGAACACATGTATAACTACAGATATTGAATTAGTAGTTTTTTTACACTGCAGAATCTAGTGAAAATCTGATTATAGATGTTGTGTGTACATGTAAATATATAAAATTTTAATGGGCTTTTAGACTTTAAACCACCATTGTTGTTGACCTGTATCTAGGCGATTCATTGGGTGTTGTGAAGTATTTGTTTGGATTTGCTTTGGATGGTCTATATAGGCAGTTGTTTTATTTGCTCATGCAGAGAAATTGACTTGTCACCAATGCATGTTGGCTGTTTTAAAAAATGTCTAAATTTAGATTGCACAATGCAATGAAAACTTGCACAATCAAGACCCACATTTACAACCCTTAATCATTGCTCTTCCTTTCCATAAGCACTAAATGTAAGTCATGTTTGTTTTTGCCACTGTCAGATCAACGCCAACACACCAGTATGTTTATTCGAGTTTCTGGAGTTTCTAAAAGAGCTGCTTCTGTCTGTGCATCAGAACTACATTCTGCCTGCACTACAGTACTTCGTAACAGTTCTGCAGCATTTATGGCAGTCGCTGAAAGACTCATGCAAGTCAGTACCACACAGTGCATAATGACATTTTCTTATGTTATCAGATGGTAGAAGCCTACATTCTTTAGAAACTAGGTTCATAGGTTATGTTAATACATTAAGTACTACAACATTATGCTAGTTAAGTTTGTTTTGTTTTCTGTTGCAGTGGTGAAGTATCATTTCTGTGCATGCAAAACCATCTGGTGGCATTTACTAACAATACATGGATATACCTTCAAGACACAACTGCAGCCATCAGAAGCTGGGCTGAAGGGCTACTTTCCAGAGTCTGATATAGTCATCAAACACATGGATTACTGAATAGAGACCAATATGAATAGATTTGTCCTCATGTGCTGATTGCAGGATATATTTTCATCAAAATTTCTGTGATCTGAAGTGCACCATGATTAGTGGAACACTTCTGTTTGGCTATACATCTTTCTTTGGGGCTTCATTCCTTTTCTGTACTTAAATTTTTATAATTGATTTTTACACACTCTTTCAGGTGGTTAAGAAGTTGTATTGTGTAATTAGTTGCAGATCAGTTTTATAAAATGTTTCCCATCTACAAAAAATATTCTGCAGCCTAACCCATAGCACAGGACACAAGGCAGAAAACAACCCTTGACAGGCTACCACTCCATCTCAGAGTATATGTGCATACCGGGACACTGGAATGGCAGTTGGCCTAATGCATGTCTTTGGAATTAGGGAGGAACTGAAGTACCTGGCGCAAACCCACACAGATGCAGGGAGATGTGGACAACAACGTTAACCTTTGTGATTCCCCAGACATGCCTTAAGATTTGTTAAGATTAATGCTGTACATATAACAGGTTATTTGCTTCTGTAGGATATTTTTGTCATTTGGATTACTCCTTGAAGATGCTAAATGCATTTGCTTTGTTTTTGTAATGTATTTCAAATAAAATGTCACAATGAGGATTATATGACTGTAGCAAAGTTCTCTTAGATGGGTAACACCTAAGATTTTGATTTCTTTGGTGGGAATGTGTACATCTTTAATTGACTTTTGTTCATAAGTTTCACCTAAGTGTCAGTTGGTTTTTGATTTAATGCTTCCATGATGACACCGACACGGTTAACAGAGAGGAGATCGTTAGAGAACCAGGCCCACTCACCATCACAGAAAGAAATGTCAGACTGGTGTTTAAGAAGGTGAATACAAGGAAGGCAGTAGGACCCGACGCAATCTATGGTCGAGTCCTGAAAGCCTGTGCAGATTAGCTAGCTCCGGTATTCACAGACATCTTTAATCTGTCACTGACGCAGGGGATCGTACCATCGTGCTTCAAACAGTTTGTCATCGTTCCTGTACCAAAGAAATCACAGCCTGCCTGCCTGCCTGCCTCAACTACTACCGCCCAGTTGCCCTCACATCAGTCATTATGAAATGCTTTGAGAAGCTGGTGAGAGACTTCATCAAATCTACACTGCCCAGCGCTTTAGATCCACTCCAGTTCGCATACCGTCCAAACCGCTCCACTGATGATGCCATCACTCATCTGCACAAATCACTTTCACATCTGGATGCTGGGAGGGGTAATTATGTTAAAATGCTGTTTGTGGATTACAGCTCAACATTTAACACTATTATTCCCTCCAAACTCAAAACGAAGTTGGAAGATTTGGGTCTCCATCCTTCAGTCTGTGGCTGGATCTCCAACTTCCTCACAAATAGACCCCAAGCGGTTCAGGTAGGCAAGCATGTCTCACCCTCCCTCATCCTCAGCAATGGCGCCCCTCAGGACTGTCCTAAGCCCTCTGTGGTACTCATTTTACACCTACAATTGCTTGGCCACTTCCAGCTCTACAAGCATCATCAAGTTTGCTGACAACACAGTTGTGGTGGGCCTGATCTCAGATGATGAGAAGGCCTACCTGGAGGAGATTAAGGTCCTGGAGAACTGGTGCCAGGATAATAATCTCTTCCTCAACCTCAGCAAAATGATGGTGGACTTCAGTAAGAGACAGCAGAGGAACTATCATCCTGTCCACATTAACAGAACGGCAGAGGAAATAGTGGAAAGTTTTAAATACCTTGGTGTAAACATCTCGCAGGACTTGTCATGGGGTTGTCACATCACCATAGCGAAGAAAGCCCGTCTGTGTCTTTATCACCTCAGATGTCTAAGGGACTTCAGACTGCCCTCCAAGGTCCTACAAACCTTCTACTCCTGCACCGTCGAGAGCATCCTCATCGGAAACATCACAACCGGGTTCAGGAACAGAACCAAGAAGGACAGACAGTGAGAGGACAAAGAGTGAGATCAGCAGAGCAGATAAACAAGATGGAGTTTCCTGACCTGCAAACCATCTGCAAGAAGCCGTGCTGGACTAAGGCCAGGAAGATTTGTGAAAGACTTCAGTCATCCCAATAATGGACTGTTCTCTCTGTTACCATCAGGGAAGCGCTTCAGAACACTGAAGACCAACACAGAGAGAATGAGGAGGAGCTTCTTTCCACACGCCATCCGTGTCCTGAACGGGGACATGATTGGGACACTGACACATATTACAGAGACAGTGTCTCCAGCTATCTCAAGAACTAAACACCACGGACTATAACTTTTTATGCACATTCTGTGAAGACATACTGTAACTGTGTACAGAGATCATATAGTTTTTCATTCTCCTTTAAGGATTTGCTGCTTACAATTTATATTTCTAACTCCAGATTTCTGTTTCCTTGACTAGACTTTTACACCTCTATTTTATATTTATCTTTTTTATTTAAATAGTTCATTGTTAATTAGAATATCCTTTTTTATATATATTTGCATCTTTACAACTCCTGCATTTTTGCACTTTAGTTTCCTTAACTTGAGACAAAACTTGAAGTTTTAAAATCTGTTGTGTGTTCAGACTGTCCTTCAAAGCATTTCACTACAAGTTGTACTGTGTATTACTATGCATGTGACAAATAAAATTTTAATTTGAATTTGCTCCACACCGTGCCTCACCTTTGTTCCTGTGGTTGGCCGGCGTGGTACACCGGTCGTAAAACCAGGCCCACTCAACTCCGGACGTGCCCTAGTCATCTCCATGTTTCCTGGCTCCGTTGGCCCTCAGTAGCAGTCAGTAAAAGTTTTTGTTTTGTTTTCATGTTTGCTTTTGTTATACTTTGGTTATGTTTTTTGAGTTGCCTTATTTTAAGTTCAGTAAAGCCTACCATTATTCATGAAGCTGTTTGCACGTGGGTACTCTGTTTACACCCCCCCCCCCACCATGACAACATTGTTATTTTAATTTTTTTAATTATTTACAGTTCTACCTTGAGATACGAGTTTAATTCATTCTGTAACCAAGCTCGTTAGTCAGTCAACTCCTATATTAAACAAATTTCTCCCATTTAAAATAACTGAAATAGATTTAATCCGTTCCAGCCCTGTGAAACATCCCAAAATCCTAAATTATGAAATACATGTTTTTAATTAAGAAACGTGCATAATTTACCAATGCATAACAAAATATATGAAATAAAAGAAAAAAGTATTATTTAGTACTGTATTCTTACCTTGGAGACAGACGAGTATGGCTAAGGGGGGTGAATGGAGGAGGAGGAGGATGGAGGGATGCAGGCATTATAGACACATAAACTAAAACTGCATTTTCTTTACTTAAAATGAAACCACAAAAACTTATTAAAAAAAATGTACTTTCTTACTTAAACTAAGCTTAACATTACCTATTTTCCATCTAATCATCACCCTCTTTTACCTATTTGGCTGCACTTTTGGCACTTTCATTTGCAGGCCTTTTGAAGAAAAATCTTTCCAAAGAGATTTACTTTTGCCTGCCTTTTAAAATGTTACGGAAATGTGACAAACAAGAGTCATTAAAAAGTGCTGAAGCCCGACCAGTTAACTTTTTCTGTGTGTTTCTTCTATCAACATCATTCTCTTCTTCTCGCCACTGTCCTTTACACTCATTTCTTCGGCCCCATGATAGCACACAAA
>JAVSBU010371913.1:0-15968 GCA_033118015.1 Loricariichthys derbyi
TCCAGGATACAATTCGGAAGTTTCGGTAAGCCAAATCTCAGTTAACTCGGCCACAACCGTGTATGTGTGAACGTAGCTTAAGGCACAGCTGATCCCAATTTGGCATGAATCAACCTCACTAATTGCGGCGCGGTCGCCCTAAGATCCAACGAGGAAGACTGCTTCCAGAAGCAGAAGCAGCCTCACTCGTTACATATTTCTTGAAAAGATGGTATCCTCATGTTGCTGGAACAGCTGAATTAACTGATGTTCCACATGCTGAGATCGTGTAACAAGTTGCAAATTTCTCCCACAGATCTAAATTGATTCTACTTATCTTTTGGTGTTCCCATCAGCAACCCTCTGACAATGTACTCCTTTAAAGTCAAACTTGTAGAAAATACTCACACAAATTCACAAGTGATACAGTGGAAACCCAAATTTAAAGCTGGCATATTTCTGGTAACGCAGCGAAACGTTTACATCATCTAAGCCTGCAGATTCATAGAGAAGATCACAATCCACTGATCAATGGGAAAATGGTATAAAGGACTAATCCCCATTGAGCAAACACAGTAAAAAACCAGCAAAAAAGTAACTGCATGCTTCACCAACAAATGTAGAAAACATGAGTCCCCCAAGTTCCATTTAAATGCACCGGAGGCAATGTTGGAGACTTGCGTCAGTGCCCTAACCCCTCGGCATCCAGCCTCCAACCCACATTAGCACTCTTCAGGGAAGGAGATTCATTCCAGGATGCTTGTGAAATGCCAAGAGACGAGGCAGTGGGATGCAGTGTGAGATTGGAGGGTGATGGACGACCTGACCCAGAGGCTGTGTTTTCCTGATGAGACTGCCACAACTAATCTCAGACCAGACCTTGTGTGGAAGCTATGGTCCTTCTCACTCGTCCTCATTTACATTACTTACAGTGCCCTAGGAGAATGCTGTACAAAAAGCGTTAGTATGCTAAGCTTGTGGAGGACACTGAGTAGACCTGTCCAGTTAAAGCAGACTGCATAGTATTTGTAGTCATGTCAACAACAAGTCTGAAAAAGTACGACGTTTGAGGAGAATGTCAAACAGAGAGTTCTTCAAAACTGCTGGGAGGTAGGGGGGTGCGATATTGAAAAAAAATTATATCTTAACTTTCTGGGATTTTGTCGATAACGATAAATAGATGATATTTTGAATCTAAAGTATTCAAAAGTTGTTTGAACCCACTTCTCTAACCCACCTGAGCTGCCTTTAACGGCAACCAGTTTCTGACCCAGTTTGCAGACTGTTGTCCTTTGAGTTTCTGCAATGTCACAACATTTATTTCTGCCCAGAGTTGCATTAATTTTTCTCCAAGATCTTGTATTGATGATGGAGATTTGGACCCACTGCCTTCTCCAGAACATCCCAAAGATTATCAAAGAGGTTCAGGTCTGGACTCTGTGATGGCCAATCAACGTGTGAAAATGATGTCTCATGCTCCCTGAACCACTCTCTCACAATTTGAGGTCAATGAATCCTGGCATTGGATCATCTTGGAATATGGCCGTGCCATCAGGGAAGAAAAAAATCCATTGATGGAATAACGTGTGTCTATGTAAACACATTATAGGAGTAAATTTGAAGCATATGGATGTAAAACAGTGTCTACAATCAGTACATGATATAGAAAAAATTTGGATACTGTTCTTCAAAACTCATACAGCAAACACTATGAACCACAAACCCTTAACCCTTTAACATCCCCACGAAAAAAATAAATGGAAAAATTATTTTATTTTATTTCATTTTTGTAATAATGTTATTAAACAATTATTAATTATTTATTTTTATATTTATATTTATTTTTATTTAATATTTATATTTTATATTATGTTTTATATTTATTTTTATTATTATTTATTAAATAAATATTGAATAAAATAATTTTTCCATTGCTTTTTTCTTGGTGAGGACATTAAAGGGTTAAAAATATAGAGACCCAAAAAGTGCTCTACCAAAAAGTTACGCAGGATGTTAAAGGGTTAAATATGCTTATATTTCACTCTAATATTAAGTTTGTGAACTTTTGTTCCTCTAAACTCAAATAACTCAGCACATGAATCCTAAATCCTTATATATAAAACTCAATTCTTCTTGATTTGCCCCCAAAATACACACAACTGCATAAGGTGAACTAAGGTGCAAGATAAAAAACAGTGAACATCTGGGTGTTCCATAATGCTTCTGGCAATTTTTTTTGGCAGTAATGTACTTTTGTTGTGCTGAAAAGAACGTAGAATGTAAATGCACACCAACACCATAACAACACAATCGCCCCAGCTGTGAAGCATGGTGGTGGGAGCATCACTAGTTAAGTCCATTACTTATCATGAGTACTCTAAACTTATATTGCAAATGAAGAACAAACCCTTTTAAATATGCTAATTCCTTAATGTGAAGCCAGACAGCCCCCACAAATTTCTACTTATACTTAGCTACCTCTGCACTAAATAAAAATGAATCCTTTTAACTTTTTATGTAGCTCTGTGATAATAGACATATGGACAAGCGAGTCCAGACGCAAATGTGGAACCTGTGTTCCTCACATTGAGCCTGACAACCTTGGAAATCTTAATTTCCAAGTAGCTTTCAGTCTTCAGCAACAATTAAATGCTTATTTTAGAAGGTTGTCGGGGGAAAAACAGTAGTTTACTAGTTAAAATATAAAAAAAATTAAAAAGGTATGATTTATTTTAATTTGCAAAATCAAATGATTCTGTTTTGAAGTAAAATATGACAGGGTCAGATCTCTCTCCCTCTATCTAAGACCCTTCCTTCTGACAAGAGTCTTCTGATAATAGTCCGTTTGAAAAGAACTAATCTGAATAAAATACATAGTGGACCCCGCAGTATCCTCAATGCGCTGATCAAACACACATCATCTGGTATCGCAATAGGCTGACAGGTTCTACCCAAAAGCCTTAAAAAAACATCCAATCACTGGGAAACAGCTAATAAATTGCCTGGAGGATTTTTCTGAGTTGAGCAGAATTATAAAGTGGTGGTGCAGCAGATATAAACATTCATATCAATATAAATCAGTGGTTGGGAAATCGGAAAATGGGCAAAACGCATCCTATTTAAACTGCAGCTTATCTTGAGTTCATGCATTCCATTGTACAATACTAGCCAGATTTAAGCATAAAAGTGAGACGCAGATAAAATATCCTGAAGCAAAACAATCAGAACCATCAATCAGGTTTGAGCTACAGTCACATGGTCACTGTTCTGTTATACACACCCACTTTCCTTCTGGTCTCACAATACAGTTACATTGTTGAATAAACAAGACAGAAAATTAGACACCTTAATTTGAAGTTCACTGCATGAATGTTATTTTTGTTATTGTATACTGGAGCTTAATTCACAGGGTGCAAGCACAGAGTCCCAGTCCATTAGGTAGTGGTTGCTGTTGCAGTGCCAAGGGAAGGCTTCCCATTTCACACCCACTTATCCTTATCTGGGTCATGGTGGGCATATCCCAGTACTCACTGGAAGCAGCAAGTACATCCTGAACCTTCTGGTTCAGTTCAGTACCTTTAACCACTAGGCTACCACAGTCCCACATAACAGTGCACATAACAGAAGCACGTAGCCTTCATGCAAACCCAGCCCAGGGTTCAAACTCAGCAGCTGGATCTTGTCACCTGTCACCATGGTCGCTCACGCCATCAGAGGTCGCCTGCGCTCTACCAATAGTCCTGACCCGAGATCGCTCATGCGCATGAATAATCATGGGCCGCACAAGAGACAGCTTTGAGCAATCTTATAAATACGGCAGCGTTTGAGCTGTCTCTTGTCACGGTCTTGAGCACTGTGTGTATCTTGTTACTATTTTTTTAAACATGTCGTGCCCAGCCACTTAGCGAGCAGAATATAAATCTGAGTGCCGTGTTGTGCCAGACACATTTGCTTTGCCAAATGGATTTTATTAGCTCAATATATTTCCACGTGTTACTTAACAATTTGTGTTTATTTATATATTTATTTAATCCAACATTACATACTTAAACCGGAACTGACAGGTGGAGGGGGACAGAAAAGAAGAAGAAAAAGAAAAAGAACAAAAAAAAAACAAAAGAGGGAAAAAGGGTCTATCCAAAAATCTGCTGCATCAATATCAAAGGACATCAATGCACCAACTGCTGCATCTGAAAGACAAAACCAGAACACAAGCACACAAACCAAAGCAGCATCTTGTTACTTTTTTTCGTTGGGCTTCGTTGCTGTTTGTTGCTGCTTGCTCATAGTTTTACTCACTGCCTTAGTTCTCCCTTGCCCTTTGGGCTTTTTGTTGCTTTTTCACTCAGGCTTTGTCCCATTACCTCTGTTTACTCGCGTTTGTGCCTCCCTCATTATTTACTTGTTTTTTTTATCATCCCCTTTCGCCCTTAGTCCTTTTCAATTTCCCTTTTATCCCTCCAGTCTCCCTGCACCTCGGTGGCGATGCTTACAGTGGGTGTCTATCCCCTTAGGGACAAAGGTACCGCCTCACCCGCCAAGGCACCAGGAGGGCTGAGGTAACCTTGAGGGCTTTAGACAGCATAGGGTCAGAGGGCACCCATCGCAGTGGTCACCTTGTCATTCTACGCTTCGGTGGCTCCTACCATTTGCCCCTGCACTTAGGTCATCTTTGTGCTATACCATGGTAGATCTTACCTATGGGTCACAGAAGCGCTTTAGTGCTTTTAACAACAGCAGCTAATGTTCAGTATCCATGAAAATCTGCCATTTAAAATGAACCAGGTTTAAATAGGAAAACTTCCTCCTGCATTTGCAGTGGGTCAGACAATAAGATTAAGCTCCTACGAGCCCATGTTGAGTAGAATATAAAGGAAATCGAGCAGCATTGTGTAGTTCAGCAGGGTATGGTGTGAATTAGAGTCCTGACAGAATAAAACAGGTTTTTTGTTAAACCAACATTTGACAATTGCTAGTAATATAAGAGCTGTCAGGCATAGAAGATAGTGGTAGCAAGTGAGAGTGTTTCAGACCATGCTGGAGCTCCATTATCCTGACCAGGAAAAGTGAGGATAAAATGTGACGAAACAGCATTTTAAACATTTTTACCCTGGTATTAGATCTGCTGTACTAATGTGACTCCTTGTGTTTCACATCAATTTAGAAGTCTCGCAAGTCTTGCAAATATGGTCATTTGCAAAATGTGTTAGTTATCCCTGGTCTTCTCAGCTTTTGTATCTAAGTTACAAAGTCAATGCATTTACGTTGTTCTGGATCAGCAGAGTTAGTGGTTAGTTATTTAGGATGCTCAGTAAGCAAGGCCACTATTTAAGTTGAACTTATTTCATGACCCAGTCACAAGTATGTGACAGGCTGCAGCCAGAGGTTATAATTTACCCAGTGACATTTGGTGCCCCCGCATGTGGTTAATTTTACACACGAATATGCCTGTTTCATGCATGTCCCCTCCATTAACCCTTCAGCCCGACAACTGCATATTAGTACAACACCCACTTCTGCCTGTCAGATTTCCAGAACCTTGCGTTGGCTTGGCAACGTGCTGAGGGAGTTACATGTGGACATGATAACAGTCCAAAAAGACATGACAGTGACCTGAATTCATGAAAATCAGAGAGCTTAAATGAAAACTGTTAGATTGGGACAGAATTGTTTACTGATGACATGACTTTTTACCTCATGAAAAGGTACTATAAATACACCGCCTAGCCAAAAAAAGTCACCTCCTGTGAGGGCGGGGCTATAATCTGGGGTTAATGCTGCGGTTCTTATTCAGCAACATTATGAGCCCAAAGAATGAGATCAGCTGATACCTGAATATACTGAACCACCAGGTTATTTCATCAATGGATTCTTTCTTCCCTGATGGCACGACCATATTCCAAAATGATCCACTGACAGAATTCCTCTGCCTCAAATTGTGAGTGAGTGGTTTCAAGAACCATAGACCTTCATTTTTAAGGTATTTTCTTTCATTTTTACCTAACGAGTCAAGCTTGTGTCATAGCAGGTGAGACCCATAGTTTGTGGGCTTTGCACTAACCCTTGGATCATCATGGATTAGTTCTGCATGCTCCTGCTGGTTGACCTTTGAGATCTTTTAATACAAGATTTGGTAGGCCAACTCATTTTCAGCATTAGCAAAACTGTTGACCTTGTTGTGACCCACCTACCTTCTTTCCCCTGTCTAGGCTGTAACAGTCTTGTCATATCCACGCCCCGCCAGTAGGGGACTTTGTGGGCGTGGAATATCAGGGAAAAGAACTGGCGAAGCAGCCGCGCCTTGTGCATGCTCACTATGGCACGGAGCTAATTCATGCTAATTGGCAGCAGCTGTTTTTCACCCTTTAAAAGAGAGATGTCGGAGTGAAGCCGTAGCAGCACCACTGATGATGTGTACGGATCCAGACTCTAGTTCTGGAGCTGAGCGCCAAGGCGTGCACCATTACGGTTTTAGTGGCACATGGATTTACTGCTACCATCGTTCCAACGCGAGGCACATTTGGAGCTGGTGTTTGAGTTCGAAACGCCACAGATAAGGTAAGTGCCATTATGTACAGGAAGCGCTATCTCACCTGTTTAGCGCTAGTGTGTTCAGGAAGCACTATGTAGCTATTGTGGGATGGTCGCACCAGTCTCGCTCGGAGGCATCCCAAGGGAGATCTCGATAGAGGTGAAGAGGGGAGGCAGCGTAAGGTCAAAAGGCCTGAGGTATGGTAGGGTGTAGCTGTTAGCATAGGTAAAGTGTTTCTGTTGATGCCTTTCAGCTCCCCCTCCAGACCAGTCCTGTGTTTCTGTGTGGTTGTCTGGCATCTTAACCCGACATAATGTAGTCCACATCGGAGTGGTCAACTGAGAGTGAGGCTACCGCAGGTTGGGGCACTGCCAGGGCCCGCGATTACCTGCCATACCTCCACGTTGTTGGCTGTCGTGGTACGCCTGCCATATAAAAGGGGTCCATGCTACTCTGGACGTGACCTCACCATCCCAATGCGCCCTTGCCCTCGCCGGTTCTGGGAGGGGAAGGGTAAAGGGTAAGGCTTTTGGGTTTCATTTAATTATTTGAATGTTGTTTATCATTTTGTGTTTAGAGTTCTTCAGTTATCTTTGAGTTAATAAAATATACCATTATTGATGAAGCTGACTGCGTCTAAAATAAGTCCCCATTTCTATCTCGCCTCCAACTCCATGAGACAGGGATCACCAGACAGATGCAAACAGCTGCATGACAAAATAAAATAACTGGGTTTTATGTAGCCACCAGCAGTATGACCATAGAGGGCAGGTTTGAACAGAGAGCTGACAGTGTTGAAAAGGAAAACATTAATAAGTGCCATTGATAAAGGTGTGCCATCTTGTCTGAAGAGTGCACCACCATTTTCCCCAGGACCAGATGAAAGTCAGTGGGGAGGAATGGGGATTAAATAAGCTTCTCTAGCATCTAGGGGTTAGGACAAACTCTGAGGGCTCAAGCAAGGTCAGCTTTCCTTGCAAGTTTGTGGATGTGGCAGGGGCGGCTTGACATTTTCACCTGCAGCACTTCTGCAATGTGACTCACACAGAGATGGCCCAGTACTGTCAAAGCTCCTCGTTGAGAGGTTAGGGCACCAAAGACAAAACAAAGAACAGAAAGACATAGAATGACTTTCCCACCATTCAGCTAACCCTGTAATGCGCTGACTTTTTTGATTATTGTAGTTTTGCACAATTGAAACTTACTTCTGAAAGTTACCCCTTTTTGATGGATTGGAAACAGAGAGCTGCTTCACAAAATATATTTATTCAATTTTGTTTTGCAATTGTAGCATGACAAATGCAATTAGACATGCTCCCTGCAGTAAATTACAAATGGTTGTTGCAGCTAAAACATCATTTATCAATTTCACAGTGCAAGTGCTGTCTAAACTGCCAGACCGTCCATCTCCAGTTTAACGTGCCAGTAACGGTGACAGATGGATAATGAAGGCATGTTTGGTTTCATATTCGCTGTAAAAGTCCACCACGTCTTGGAGAAAAGGCTGCGAGTTGCACGGTGATGCTCGCTGGTATTCGGCCCTCTTCCTTCATTGGAGTGAGCATTTGGGACAAAATTAGAGGAAAAACTAAACTATTCCACTGAAGAAACGAGAACACGTTGGTCTTATTCTTTTTATTCAGCCGTTTTTTGAGGCTTAACCCGCAGTTTTCGAGATATCGACACGTGACGAACACCGAAACGTGCAGAATTCACAGGAGACGTTGCTTGTATACAGATAAGAAATCGCATGTCACATTCGCGCACAATGGGCAAAAATGCGAGATAAATTTTCCATTGACTTAACCTTACGGCCAACTTCGGACGGCCGTAACTCTGACAATTTGTAAAAATTGTAAAAAGCGCTATACAAATAAATTTGACTTTGACTTTTGACTTTGACAATTTTTGAACTAGGAACATGAAATTCGGCATGCATGAACCGTGGGGCACCCTGACCTGGCACTTGATGTCACGGCATGATCAGACACTCTGGTCACTTTTTACCACGCCCACAATTTCCGGCCATAGGAAACCCATTGAGCACAATGTTATTTGGCCATTTTTTGACACTTACCTCAGCCCGCAGTTTTTCAGATATCAACAAGGGACAAACACCAAAACATGCAGAATTCTACGGAGGCGGTTGCTTGTACATAGCTAAGAAATCCAAAGTCCCATTCATGTGCTATTCGAGAAAATGCAAGAAAAATTTCCCATTGACTTAACATTACGACCAATTTTAGACGAGCATATCTCTGTCAATTTTTGATCTAGGAAACCGAAAACTGGCATGCACGGACCGAGGAACACCCTGACCCAGCAATTGAAGTCACAGCGTGATCGGGCACTCCAGTCACTTTTGACCACGCCCACAATATCCACCCATAAGAAAAGCTTTGAGCACACTCTGTCAATGCTGGCCCCGCAGTTTTCGAGATATCGACACGGGACAAATACAGAAACGTGCATAATTCACGGAAGAAGGTTGCTTGTACACAGCTAAGAAGTCTAATGTCGCTTTCGCGTGCTATGTGCGAAAATGCAAGAAAAGTTTCCCATTAACTTAACATTACAATCAACTTCCGATGGCCGTAACTCTGACAATTTTTGAGATAGAAACATGAATATCGGCATGCATGCACCAGGGGGCACCCTGACACGACACTTGCATCGTGGCAATCACACTCGCATTTTCTGCAGGATATGCACCTCTCTAGTTCTACTCTATTGTTATTATTTTACAGTCGATATTTTATGCATAACTCGTCCTGCAGGTTTTGAGATATCGAGACAGGACAAACACCGAAACGTGCAGAATTCTCGGGAGATGGTTGCTTATACACAGATAAGAAATCGAACGTTGCATTCTCGCGCTACGCGTTAAAACGTGAGAAAAATTTCCCATTGACTTAACATTACCGCCAACTTCGGGCGGCCGTAACTCTGTCAATTTTTGAGCTAGAAAAATGAAAATTGGCATGCATGGACTGGAGGGCAACCTGACCCAGGACTTGAAGTCACGGAGTGATCGGGCACTCCATTCACATTTTATCACTCCCAAAATATCCGCCCATAGGAAAATCATTGAGCACAGGAGGCCCCAAACAGGCCAGAGAGGCCCGATATGCCTCAGACAGCGCAGATAGGTCAAGGAGGCCCCAGACTGGGTATGCATCATGGCAATCACACTCGCATTTTCTGCAGGAAATGCACATCTCTCTAGTTTTAACTGTTACTGCAAACCTATTCCATAGGTCACATTTCTTACATACAGTATAACAACTAGACCCATCAAACACATCGGGTCCCTTTTGAGTCACAGTTTTCCCAAGGTTTTAATCTCCCAATATTTAGGGAGTTTTCCTTGCCACTGTCACTCTAGGCTTGGTCAAAGAGGGCTTTTGTAAATAAACCTGACCTGACTTGATTGTGTGTTTTCTCTGGGTACTCAATAAGTTAGACTGGTGTGAATGTGGACCCTGTGATGAACGGCTGTATTATACAGTGAGCACTGTTGTCTGCAGCCTAATAAATTCTTAGATAGGCTCGACAACCAGAATTTTATTCTGTTAATGCAGGAGCACGCTTGTAATCGTAATTAGCCTCCGATTAACATGATGTTGATGGTTGCCCAGGGGATCTCACAGTCATTTGTCACGGGGCGTGGTGTGACCAGAGCAGAGGTCCCATGAGTGACTGTAGCAAAGCTTTTGGCTTTTTGTCTTAAAATGTGTGTCCACATGTGTCAAGACATGTCAGTGTGACTATACAATAAACAGCATGACAGCCTGTCATTGGTTGATCATATGTGTGAAGTTTCGACACCTCGACTCTGTAATAACAAAGCGTGAACGTCAGCTACACCGCTACGAAACGTCTTCATTTCATCTCATCCCATGATCTCAGGTTTTTTCTCCTCACCTTGAATAATGCATTGCTATTGCAGGGCTGTCATTTAAACCTGGACTTGTAGCTCATTGACATTCCAGGTGTCGCTCTGGTTCGACTCTGTTTTGCCACCCATTTGTCTTCATGTGCTACGTGGCCGTGTTGTGCTGCTGTGATTCAGTGTGATCAAAGTAACGCAGCTCGATGTGTCTATCAACTGGACATTTAAATACGCTCTCAGTTTCACCTCCTACTTCTTTTCTTGATCATGCACAAGGAGTCGTCGGTCCTCTGCAAATGCATTCTTATGCAAAAGTTTTGGCACTCCTGCTCAAATGACTAGAAACTTGACATCTTGCTGACTTTCCGACCAAAAAGAAGTGAATACAGCCTCTGAAGGGAAATGTACGCTCAAATGCATTTCAGCATTCATACATATTAAACACACACACAGAGCAATCTAATTTCTGTGGGGTGTAATTGCATCTGCCTTTACATAATAATTACTAACTAAATCATCCTAATGGTGAGCCTGCCACCCAGATGTCAGGCCTTCATTTGTGTCTGACCGTCTATGGCATGTTTAGCAGACCTTTTTTTCATACAGCATCAAATTTATGTGTGGAAGGTTGCAAACGTAGCCTGGAGGCGAGTAGCAGAATCAAGTTCGGTTGCCAAGTCTGCTTATTCTAAGAAACTTTGCTTCTTTGGCTCACTTCCATAGACTTGTTTACTTGTTTTTCTCATTGGATCTGGCAACCCTGGAATTAAATTTAGGATCTGAGAAATGATTATGTGACAGTTTTGTGGAGTACAGTGGAGCTCCGATATATCGCGATCCGTTCTATCGCGGAATCCAATATAACACGGTTGTGCCGTGGACCCCGTTTTTTTCCTATAAAAGTCATATAAACTCATGAAGTCTCGCTAAACTGTCATTATTTTTTTACCCTTAATAGGCAAGGATGCTGTTTTATGTAATCTGAGATGAAGTGGGTTTCATATTTGCGTTTTTGGAGCACACTCTCTCTCTACCAACTGACAACTTCTCCTCGAGAAAAGAGCCCGCCCACACTGAAAGCTGATTGGCTTATTTAAACCAATCAGGACGCTCTGCACACATGCTCCGTTCCATATGGAAGCACCGCCCCTCTCTCTCTCTCTCTCTCTCTCTCTCATATGTGCACATTCTAAAATGCGGTAATACACGAATTTGTGTCGTATCCGTTACATCACGGTTCCACCTATATCGCCATCCGGGTCTTTGGACTCCCCCAACCGCGTTATATTGGAACTCCATTGTATACGTTTGAGGAAATAGGAATTTCATAGTTTAGTTCTTAAAGTTTGCTCTTAATTACATCCTTCTGTGAGATTATAGGCTGCTTGCAAAGTAGAAATACGATTATCGCATGTAAACCTGGAGTTTTCCTGATGCTGGGCTCCACCTGTGTGGAGTTTGCATGTTCTCCCTATGTCCATGTGGGTTTTCTCCAGGAACGCCAGTTTCCTCGCATATTCCAAAGACATGCATGTTAGTGTAACTGATGTTTACAAAGTGAGTGAGTGTGTGGAAGTCTCCAAAATGATAGAAATACAAAGTTAATTCATTCATTCAGTACAGCCACATGAACATGTGTAAGATGCCTGGAGCTTCGATGCAGATGTTGCGTGCTGCTCTGCGATGTTCACCACGAGAAGTTTGAGTTTAAGGAAGGAACAGCATGATGCTACGGTGTGATATTCTTTAATAATATAGATGCTTTGGTAAACATTTCATGAACCTGATTTAATTAAATTAGAGAGAAGCCTGTGTAGTCCTAAAGCAATTATCTGGGGTGTAGGTGTAACATTAATAAGCTACAGTAATCATTATGTCAGTGCAAAGTCCCCAGAAGATATGTTTACTAAGACTGTGTGTGTGGACCACATTTATATAAGGTTGTGAGGACAGAATGTCTCCACAAAGATCGTAAGATCTAACTTTTTGCTTTTACGTGTCACAACCTTTGTCTCGGTCGTTTTAAGTAATAATATATAACTTTGGGGCACCCCAGGTCTTCAGTGTTTCCTAGTGGAAATACAAGTCAAGTTGTATTTCCGGGTTCTGGAATGAATAAAGCCAGGATCTATGCGTGTCATATGATGCAGATCAGTGCACCACTTTACAAATACAGTATTCTATATATTATTTTTGCAAACAATTCACTCAGATGGCACAGCAGTCTAATGCTCACCCCCACAGAGATTGGGGTTCGAGTCTTGGCAGTGCATTCATGTTGGGTTAGGAGTCAAATAGAGACATGAAACATAATACCAGCAATGAGAACTGTACCAGCAACAAATTCAAAAGCCTAAACACACAATCTGCTTAGCTTAAGCAGCCAGATCATAGATATGTCTACCTCTGTCTTACAGCCTCCGAGTTAACCCTACGGCATTATCCAGAGATTTCCCTGATCAAACACCACACAGATTCGCTACAGTCAGTCCTGGCAGCAGCCCTGTGCTGATACACTTCAAAAATACACAACGAATTCCACACCCTACATAATGTACTGCACTGACATCTGGCTCTGCAAAGCAAACAGTCATTTGAATCTGCACAAACAGAAAGGCAGCTTGACAAATGCAGAGGAGCAGGAGCTCTGTAGCTCTAGTCAGACCTGAAACACAGGAACAAAGCAAATAGTGATGTTTGTTGAAAAACGTTAAGAATATAATCTTATTGTTTAGTGTAGTGTGTAAGTTCTTTTAGCTACTACTCCCTGGGAATTCTGCTACGTCTTGAGTTTTCAGTGAAGTGCGCCAAAGATGAAATGATGGTGCATCTTAAGATCCTTGATTGAGAGGTTTTTGGCCAAAATCTCCAAGCTGGCTGTGCTATTCATCTTCCTGTGGATGAGGACCAGATGGCCAGCTCCCTTGGCTGAGAAGCAGCTCCACAGCATGATGCTGCCACCACCATGCTTTACTGTAGGGATGGTATTCTTGAAGTTATATGAAGTAGCATCCTGATTGGCACTGAAGACCTCGATCTTGGTTTCATGAGACACGGGCACCTTGAACCAAGAGTCCTCCAAGAGATCATGAGCAATCTTTAGATGTGCTCTGACATGACGCTTTGAAAGTAAAGGTACCTTATGGGCTCACCTGGAACGGAGACCATTGCAGTGGAGTACGTTACTTATGGTATTTATTGAAACCAATGTGCCCACCGCCATGAGATCTTCCTCCTCATTGTCCTTGGGTCAGTATTCCTGGTTTGGACAAGCCCGGCCCTCCTCACGAGAGGAAACGTTGAAAGGCTGTCCAGGCCGTGGAAGGTTAACAGTAGTTCCATAAGCCTTCCACTTCCGAATGATGGTTCCAACGGTGGAGACAGATAGGTCCAACTCCTTGGAAAGGGTTTTGTATCCCTTGCCAGCATTGTGACCCTCCCTGACGTTGTCTCTGATGGCCTTGGAATGCTCCTTAGTCTTTCCCATGTTGACAATGTTTGAGTGCTGTTCACTTGTTGGGGGCAGGGCTTTTATAGCCAGAAAAGGCAGGAAAAAACAGATCATTAATCCAAGCATGTGAATCTCATTGTTCTTAATACCTCAATTACTTCTTAATACTTGAGGGAACCAAACAGAATTCTGATGTGAGGGGTTGAATAATAATTTACCCTCTGATGAACTTAAGAGAAATAACATTCTTCTTTTGCTGAGGTAGATTTCACATATCCAGGCCCATCTGGAGTCCAAATTTCACAATGCTAAGTTAACTCCAAATGTGTAAACCTGCAAAATCTACACTGGGCTGAATACTACTTGGAGGAACTCTATATGGTCCTAATTTTATCCAACCGCAGAAAAGTGGTTGTAGGTCTAAAGCCACCCCAAACTTCTGAATAGTATGAATCATGAACTAAACCTGTGTATCACTGTGTCACTTTGAAATCTCTCTTGAGACTGCAGATCTCCTGACATGGAATAGTGGTTCACAGAACCGAATAAATTACATTCCACTATTTTACCGATGAGTTGTCTGGCATACGTTCTTCATTTAAATGAGATCTTCAGTATTCATTCTTTGTCCACAGCTTAGCAAGATACTGCCTCTGATCTTTTTAAGGATTGTCCCAGTCCCCCGAAGGTGTGTTCCAAAAAGGATAAAGCTCCCCTAAAGCCCTGAGTTCCCATTACGCATTGTCATGAGCCGGAAAATCAAAGTCGTACCCTAAAGAAGGATGAATCCCTCCTTTCGGGCCCTTCCTACTGCCAGACCAAACGAATCAGATACAAGCCAATTAGGGATTTTATTTCACTTTTAGTAGCAACATCATGACATCAGGAAGAGAAATGTGCTCATATAAAATACCCGAAAAATAAAAATGAACTAAATCACTGAAACAAATAAACAAAGCTGCTAATCACTATCCTGTAATTGAGACAAGACTATTTATGTCCAACAGTTGGTTGTAATGTGATATCACCAATATCACAAATTCACAAACCAGATAAGACAGAACTAACATGAAGGAAACGCTCGGTAGCACAACGAAGTTGGCAATACTTCGCGACGAACCGCCGCGCCCCAAATCTATATAAAGGCTCGGTAAATGAGCCCCAGGTGAGTCACATCAGAATTCGGGCGATGGCGGTCGCGCGCAACTTGACTCATATCCGAGTGCCTTCTGGGAGTTGGAGTTCGTTTCCTCCTTGGGCGTGCCAGAAATACAGCAATTATATGTTTACCAAAGTGTCTATGGTATTAAATAATAGTGTAAATAAATATTTTCGTGAATATTGATCCTAATGATTAATCTTTGTTCATTAAACTCATATTTCGTCTGATGAAAAGTAGTAATAATAGACACTCAATGAAGTCCATGGACCTCTGGGTATCTATGGCACGTTCACATGTTCTGATTGAGCTCCTGTGTGTGTGTGTGTGTGTGTGTGTGTGTGTGTGTGTGTGTGTGTGTGTGTGTGTGTGTGAGACATAAAGCTAAGCTACTATTAAAGAAATTGTCTTACTCTAATCTTTTATTTAATCAGTTCATGTAATCCATAATTAAGTTATACTTATATTAATGAAAGTTCAAATGTAACAATTAGTGCTTGGCTAACTGCGATTAATCGCATTGTTAGATGTAAAATTAAAAAATGCATTAAAATGTTGTGTTCAGTGCAGTTTTTTTAAAGATACTGCTATATTAACAACAGCTACAGTTTAACATGTTGCATGTTGTTTGTAAACACTTACAAATTAATAAGGTGGTTTAAAAAGTATTTTTTGCAGTTTAATATTTGTAAATTTCAACTTTAAATAGTAATTGAATGAAACTAAAATTTTGCCACTGCCAGAGCAAACATTTTCAAGCCAAATCATAGATTAGCTTCCTTAGATTCCTGCTGCAGATTGAACTGGCACCTTCTGAATGAAATGACAATAATAATATTTGAAATTTAAAGAGAAATATAAATTATATCAGGGGCAGCAAAAAAAGTTGCAGTGCAGTTAGCAAATTAACTACATTTGATTAAGGAGCTTTCCTCTATTCCTCAGACTTATCATT
>JAVSBU010372305.1:0-15961 GCA_033118015.1 Loricariichthys derbyi
GGTTGGATGTGATGAAGAGGAAAAAGAGAAGTTCTGGAAGGATTTAGATAAAGTGATAGTGAGTATTTCCAGGGAGGAGAGAGTGGTGATCGGAGCAGACCTGAAGGGACATATTGGTGAAGGAAGCAGTGGAGATGAGGAGGTGATTGGTAGGTTCGGTGTCAAGGAAAGAAACCAGGAAGGACAGATGGTGGAGGATTTTGCCAAGAGGATGGAAATGGCTGTACTCAACACTTATTTCCAAAAAAGAGAGGAACATAGGGTGACTTATAAGAGTGGAGGAAGGAGTAACCAAGTAGACTACATTCTGTGTAGAAGAGGAAACCTGAAGGAGATTGGGGACTGTAAGGTTGTGACTGGTGGCCAGGGAGCATCGGATGGTGGTGTGTAGAATGGCTATTGTTGTGAAGAAGAGAAAAAGAGTCAAAGCAGAGAAGACAACCAAATGATGGAAGCTGAGGAAGGAAGAATGTGGGGAAGAGTTCAGAGAGGAGAGCTTAAGGGCTATGGGTGGTAAGAAAATCCACATATATTTTCTGCTCTGTAACATCTTTCAGACCCTTTTGGCCATCCACTCCCCAATCTGAAATCACTTTCTCTTTATACGCTTGTTTTCCCACTCAGAGAACACACGGCGCAGATGTGAGCACCCACTGGGCAGGGTGCCAGTCGATTGTAGGTCTGGGTAAGGGTCACTGCTGCAGTGCCAGGGTCAGATACAGCCAACCTGTATGCAGGTGGGATGACCGACCCTGCCAGTCCGAGACAGCTGTGACACATGAGTGCTCATCCTGCACTTATCTGCAAAATCTATTGAACACTAAACAGTGCTTTTATTTTTTTTGTCTGGGAAGTCACTAGGGTCAAGAGTCAATAACCTAGATTGTCTTTTACTCAGAAAGGTGCTGAATTTTATTCGGCTGTGTGTGTGTGTGTGTGTGTGATAAATGAAGACAATACAACCATTCATATCGTCACTCTTTACACTCAATACACACTGATTATTCATTCTCTCCAATCGACTGCTGCAGCGAGCCATTATTGGTGATTTAGACGGACTGATGGCGGCAATTATTCACCGTTTATCTTTTATCGAGTTCTAATATTGTTCGCTTGACTAAACAGCTCAGCCTGAAAAAAAAAAAAAAAAAAAAAAAAAAAAAAAAAACAAGAGACAAACCACACAGAGTCTGTGAACCCACAGGAACAAGCTAGATTAAATTATTTTCTGATATAATAATCTAAACTTGGACTACCTAAAAACATGGGGTCTCATTTATAAAACTCTGTATTGAGAGGAAGTGTGCGTATGTACAAAAACGTAAAAAATTCAGATAAATAAAACGCACACCTGAACTGATTTTCCCCTTTATAAAGGGCAATCTTCTTCAAAATTTGGGCAGGTGAACAAGCCTCATGTTGAACCTCCTTCGTCGACATCCGTCCGTCTCTGTAGACGATGGTGTAGCTCCTGTCTAACTGCACTTCTGAGAATGTCTGTACAGTCCGACATGTGAATGTCAGTCTCTGCCACATTTGGCACAGGTAAAGGGGGATGGTAATTGGGGCTGATGTTTCTGCTCATTTTGTCTGGCTCTCTTTTGGGTGGCAGTTGCATTTAGGGCCTCCTCTGCATCCTTTTTGCTTTGCCTAATGGCAAGTTGACAGGCAGGGCGGTTGTCTCCCTTTCCCATGAATGGACGTCTATGCCACACTGCTTCACGTCCTTCTTGCAGACGTCCTTAAAGTGCAGTTTTGGGCACCCTGTTGTCCTGGAGCCTTTTGCCAGCTCACTGTAGAGGAGGTCTTTGGGGATGCATCCTGTGTCCATCCTCCTGACATGGCCGAGCCATCGAAGGTGCCTCTTGCAGATTGTTGTGTGCATGCTGTTTGTGGTCACCCCCATTGGTAGGAGAGGTATTTCCACCTCATTGGACAGCTACTACCCGCCTCAAGCTGGGCAGCCCCCAGCCAGTAAGGTGCTGTCCTGCCATGGCTTACCTGCTCCACTGGGTGCGTGGGGATTAGAGAGTCAACTTGAAAAGTGAGCCACAAAACCTTCTCACCAGGCAAGAAAAACACATCCAAGAAGCCTCCAGTTCTTCATAATGCTAGCTGGAATGTCAGGACCATGGGTCCCATTCTATCCACAAACCTTCAGCAGATTGACGATGCAAGGAAGACAACCATCATCGAAGGAGAGCTCTCCCAGCTGAACATCGACATTGCATGCCTACAGGAGACCTGACTGGCTGACAATGGCACCGTCAGAGAAGAAAACTACACCTTCTATTGGCAAGGGAAGCCTACAGATGAACTGAGGCAGCGTGGTGTTGGCTTTGTGGTGAAGAACAGCCTTGTTAACTTCACCGAGCCTCCCACAGCAGGCTCAGAGAGAATCCTCATCCTCCATCTGTTAACATCCACAGGCCCAGCCAACATCTTCAGCATGTACTCTCCAACCCTCTGTTCCACTACCGAGGAGAAAGAGCAGTTCAACCAGGACTGAAGGCCTTTACCTTCTTGAAGACTTCAATGCTAGAGTTGGAACTGACCACAAGGCCTGGCCTTCCTGCCTTGGGAGATTTGGGAGGGACAAGATCAATGAGAACACCCAGAGACTGCTGGAGTTTTCCTGCTACCACAGACTATGCATTACCAACACCTTCTTCAAGGAGATCCATCAGGTGTCATGGAGGCACCTGTGCTCCCACCACTGGCACCAGCTTGATTTATCCCTTACCAGATGCATGGATCTCGCCAACGTCCACCTCACCCACAGTTACCACAGTGCAGACTGCGACACAGATCACTCCCTCATTGCCAGCAAGGTGCATGTAACACCAAAGAAATTGCACCATTCAAAGAAGAAGGGTGGCCCTCGCGTCAATGCCTGCTGTTCCAGAAACCCAGAGCAAACCCAGCAGTTCATCATCAAGCTGGAAGAAGCCCTTCCTGTGGAAACATCTGCAAATAACACGATTGACAGCAAGAGGCCTCATCTCCGCAACACTGTGTACAACTCTGCCATCACCACCTACGGGAAGAAAGAGCAGAAGAACGCTGACTGGTACAAGGCCCACTGGGAGGAAATGGAGCCTGCAACCAAGGCAAAGAGGAAGGCCCTTCTAGCTTACAAAGCCAAGCCCTGCCCCAGTACATTACAAGCCCTCAGGTCTGCTAGGAACAATGCCCAGCAGACCGCCCGCCACAGCACCAACACCTATTGACTGAACCTCTGCAGCAGTATACAGTCAGCTGCTGAGACAGGGAATGCACGAGGGATGTATGAGGGCATCAAGAAGGCAATGGGCCTAACCCCTACCAAGACTGCCCTGCTCAAATCCAGGACGGCCAAGGTTATCATTTACCAGGAGGAACAGATGCAGCGGTAGACTGAGCACGACTTCAAGCTGTACGCGACACGGAACACCATCACAGACACTGCCCTCAATGCCATCCCAGACCTGTGGGTTATGGAGGAGCTAGACACCCTGCCTACCGTAAAAGAGCTCAGCAAAGCCATCAACTGCCTTGCTTGTAGGAAGGCCCCTGGGAGCAACAGAATTCCACCAGAGGTCCTAAAGAACGGGAAACCAGCCCTGCTCCAACCACTGCATGACCTTCTTTGCCTCTGCTGGGAACAGGGTTACATTCTCCAGGACATGCGAGATACCAATATCGTCACTTTGTACCAAAACAAAAGAGACTGCAGTGACTGCAACAACTACTGGGGCATCTCCCTCCTTAGTATCATTGGCAAGGTGTTCGCCCACATCATCTTAGCGTGTCTGCAGCCCCTCACCTTCTGCCCAGAGTCCCAGTGTGACTTCAAGCCTGGCAGTGGACATGATCTTCTCACCACACGAGCTGCAGGAGAAGTGTCAGAAGCAGCAGATGCCACTCTACATCACCTTCTTCAATCTAACAAAGGCATTTGACATGGTCAACCAGAGCAGACTCTTCAGTTTGCTGCAGAAGGCAGGCTTCCCCCCCCCCCCCCCACGCACGCTCGCTGTTGTTACGTCATTCCACGCGAACATGCACAGCACAGTCTGCTACAATGGTGCAATGTCCTAGGCATTTCCAGTCAGCAGCAGAGTAAAACAGGGCTGCATCTTCACCCTGACACTCTTTGGCATCTTCTTCTCCATGCTCCTTCAGTACACCTTCAAGGACTGCAGAGAGGGTGTTTACATTCACACCAGGTCTACAACATCGCCCATCTTTGTGCCAAGACCAAAGTCACAGAGGTACTCATCCAGGAGATGCTCTTTTCTGATGACACAGCCTTGACATCACACACAGAAGATGGCCTGCAGCAGCTCGTCAGTTGCCCCTCCCATGCCTGCAAGGAGTTCGGGCTGACCATCAGCCTGAAGAAGACAAACGTCATGGCACAGGGCACAGAGATCCCACCAAACATCGCCATCAATGGATACAGCCTGGAATTTGTCAAGAACTCCACGTACCTCGGGTCCACCATCTCCGAGTCCATCTCACTCCATTGATGCAGAGATCAACAGCAGAATCACCAAGGTGGCAGCAGTCATGGCCAAATTGTACCAGAGAGTTTGGGACAACACCCACCTGACTGAGAAGACCAAGATGCACGTCTACCAGGCCTACGTGCTCAGCGCTTTCCTCTACGGCAGCAAATCTTGGACTCCCTATGCGAGGCACAAAAGGAAGCTAAGCATCTTTCACAAAAGATTCCTGCAGCACATTCTGCATATCTGACCCCTGGTGCTCATTTCCTTCGCCAATTGTACGAGCTTATAACCAGTATCTGTCCTATCCCATGTTGTGCCGACATCTTGCAATGACGCTGGAGTGTCTCCTCTCCAGTGCAGCCACAGAGCCTGGGCAGGGGGATATGGAGGGTCAGCTGTTGCCCATGCAGCAAACCCCCCATGCATCTGGCAGATCCAAGGGAAAGACAGCTTGGCTCCAGATGCATCGCAGGAGTTGTCGGTGATAACAATACGACGTCAGGCCGCCTTAGGGACTCCAGCTCTGGATTTTCTGTAGGGGTTTACTCCCTTAGCCTTTCCCATAAGTGGGTGTGCCACAAGGCAGTGGAGGTTTGAGATCAGAGTTTTCCTTCTCCTAGATAGGCTACCATTCAAGGTTGACGAGCCCCCATCTGCCCGAAGAGCCTCCTTACCACCCATATAATCCATATATAGTAAATCAAAACGAGGTCATGATTATTTAAATGGGGGCATCTCATTCTTTTATAAGATGGATAGTGGTGATAACAAAGGAATCAAAAGCAAAGAAGAGAAACTTAAGCAAATGCAAAGTTGGAGTTCTTGTTTCAGAGATCGAGGCGATGAAAAATGTGTTGTTTGGTGACCTCATTAGTGGCATCACCAACAAAAACAGGATTAATGAGTGGTAATGGAGCTGCAACAGCCAAATGTTTCTTTCATAAGCCACACTCCTGAAGTTCATTCAAAAAAATTACACATTTAGTTACAATTCTCTATTTTAAAACAGGGTGTCACCAGCTCTCTCTCTCTCTCTCTCTCTCTCTCAAATGTTTTTATGCCTGTACACATGGGTCAAAGTTGCTATAATTTTAAGCCTGTTTTCCTGCCAAGTATCATTTTATAAATTAGTTTTTTTTTGCCTAGGATGTTGCATATGCACATTTCAGCCCCATTTTTTCCCCTTTTTTTGGCATACACACCATGGTTAGGCACTGGTGCCCCAAGGTTACTTAGTTTAAACACATCTAAAAATTAAAGAATTATCTTTATTAGGATGGTGATGGGATGTTCTAGTGGTTGAGGCAGGAAGATTTCTTTTAGGATCTGACAAACTCTCATCCATCAGACTTCCACATGAAGCATGAATCATCACGCAGGAGAATGTTTCCATGGTTTTAAAATCCAGTAAGAGAGCTTTTACTGGGTCATGGAGCAATCTGAAGGCTGATGCATCTAGTGCCTTAAATAGCCTGATGACAAAAAGCACAAACTCTTGTTCGGTTGACAATATGGGTGTTTGATAAAGGTTTCATAAAGTAATCCATTACATTTACATTAATGGCATTTAGCAGAAGCCCTTATCCAAAGTGACTTACAATTGACATAATCTTATATCTAAGCATTGTGCGTTAAGGGCCATGCTCAAGGACCCATAAGTGGCAGCTTGGCAGAGGCGGGAACCCTGGACCTTCTGATCCATAGTCCAACACCTTACCTGCTAGGCCACCACAATCCCACCTCCCACCATCTGGTGCCCATGTGCTTCTATCAGCTATTGATGAATGATGCTTCTTGATTTGGTTACACCTGAGGGATCAGAGTTTAGTTTAATGATATTATGGTCTGTAGAGGAAGGAATATGCAAATCACTTCCAATCTTTCTTTGAGGAACATTGCTTTATAAAATTCAATTATTTTCTCACAAATTAGTTGATAAACTGGAGATAATTCAACTTTGCAATAAGAGCACTTATAGCTGACTGGGGTGGATCTAACAGAGCAGAAATCTGAGTCTGACTTGTTGACACACTATATTGTACCGAGTTAAAAATGGCTGAGATTTGACACATTGTAATGATACTGTTGGAAGTAGATTGACGCTTGCTTGATTTTCTTCATTTCAACCTTTGCATCCTTTGCCTCTCTCGGTCCGTTTTCAGACAACACTGGCGGTCAGGTGATCACCATGGTGATGATGATTACCCCCTGCCACTGACCCTTTCAAAGCAGGCTTTTATGTTCCTCTAATGGACGGACTCTGAAGGAATGAAGGAGTGAATAAATCTCCATCTCTTTAGTTAATGTCGCATTTAAATGAGTGAGGTCACGGCTTCGCCCCCAATCGAGCAAAGCGCTCGCCTCTAATCTCTTGAACATATCGATTTGTGACGCTCCATCCGCTCGTGTTAAATATTAATAATCCTTCATCTGGCTGGACTTTAAAGGGTAAGTCTCACCGAACATTTAACATGATTAATTACACACTCTTACACAGCTCCATCATGGTGCTCGCGCCTTCCACAGCAGATTGGGGAGCGGCTCTGGTGAACAGCTCGAGAGCATGCTGGATATTTTGTTTAAAATGAATTAAATCATGTTAGACAGACAGATTGTGTTTATCTTTCATCCATCCATTCATGCATACTCACTGTGCTCGTTAAATTGACTTAAGCTTCAGATGCTATTCAGGACAGCATACTCAGCTCTTATTTATCAGCTCCACTTTGCTTTTTTTTGCATAAATATGGTAAATTCCCCAGCATTTCTGAGCCCAATCACTATCCCCACTACATATGTTACATAGAACATTTATGCTGAACAAGGACGTTTGGTCTCTTTTGATCCCGACCCTGGCTCCACCTGTGTGTAGTTTGCATGTTCTCCCTATGTCCACATGGATTTTCTCCAGGTACTCCAGTTTCCTCCCACATTCCAAATACATGTGAGTTAGGTTAATTAGTGTTTCCAAAGTACCCTTAGTGTGTGAGTGTGAGATTGTGTGTGCCCTATGGCAGAATTTGTGCCCTGTCTAGGTTTATTCCTGTTTTGCATCCTGTGTCACCAGCTAGGCACCGGCTCCTCTGTGACAGTAACCAGAATAAGTGCATAAGACAAGGAATGAATAAATATATAATTTATATCTTTCATCATTATTAATGTTTTTTATCTCATTATCAGTTCTTAATTTCCCCCACGCAAACTTTTTATAGAATGTTTTGCAGGTCTAGGTTGTAGGAATTTTAATTTATTTTATTAGCAAATTAAATAAAGTTGATCATATCTTGCGTTCATATCGTCTGCAATGAAATAAAAGTCAATGGAAATGTAAGGAACATACAGTCCCAATTTTTCTGATTTGATCTTGTATTACTGTAACTAATTTTTGCTACAATTAACACAAAAGCAATTTTCGTTGTGCAGATCAGTAACATTCAGTGAAAATGTCCTCACAATGCAAACGATGCTTGTGGGAACATTTCTTAGATTATATACAGTACCTTGCAAAAGTATTCATACCCCCTCGAACATTTCCACATTTTCTATGTTACACCAACAAACCTAAATGTATTTCATTTTATGTGATAGACCAACACAAAGTAGCATGTATGTGTGAGTAATATGGTACCTCTATAAATCAGACTCTCAGTAAATAGAGTCCACCTGTGTGTAATTTATTCTCAGTATAACTACAACTGTTCTGTATAGGCCTCCGAAGTTGGTTAGAGAACATGTGTGATCAAACAGTTATGGAGAAGTGTAAAGCAGGGTTAGGTTATTAAAAATATCCCAAGCTCTGAACATCTCACAAAGCCCTGTTCAATCCATCATCCAAAAATGGAAGGAGTATGGAACAACTGCAAACCTACCAAGACATGGCCAGCCATCTAAACTGACTGTCCAAGCATGGACACACTAATTAGAGAAGAAGCCAAGAGGTCCATGATCACTCTAGAGGAGCTGCAGAGCTCCACAACTCAGTTGGGAGAATTTGTCCACAGGACAACTATTATTAACACTACACCACACAATCCCAACTGTGAAAGATACTGGTGGCAGCATCATGCTGTGGGGATGCTTTACCTCAGCAGGGACAGGAAAGCTGGTCAGAGTAGTTGGAAGATGGATGGAGCTAAATACAGGGAAAACCTCTTAGAGGCTGCAAAAGATTTGAGACTGGGGCAGAGGTTCACCTTCCAGCAGGACAATGACCCTAAACATACAGCCAGAGCTACAATGGAATGGCTTAGATCAAAGCACATACATGTGTTAGAATGGTCAAGTCAGAGTCCAGACCTAAATCCCATAGAGAATCTGTGGCAAGTCAGGAAAATTGCTGATCAGAGACGCTCTCCATAATATCTGATTGAGCTTCAGCTATTTTGCAAAGAAGAATGAAAAAATTTCTGGCTTTATATGTAAAGACAAACCCCCCGAAATTTGTAGTTGCAATTGCAGCAAAAGGTGGTCCTACAAAGTATTCGCTCAGGGGGGTTGAATACAAATTACACCACACTTTCCAGATTTTTACTAATTTTTACTCAAGATTTTAAAAAACACATATTTTCTTTACACTTCACACATACTTGCTACTTTGTGTTGATGTATCACATAAAATCCCACAAAATACATTTAAGTTTGTGTGTGAAAGTTTTTAGGTTTGTGGGTCAGGAAACCAACCCATGGCATTGAATCCCCTGCTGGCCCCACAATGGACCAAAGTCCTAATTATTATGTGTTTGAGATCTACTACAGCATCTACTGATGAGTCTTGAGGTTATGTAACGAGTACTCAGTTGACCACTAATTGAAACCTTCCATTCTTACCTTAATTATTAGTTAAATGTTACCTAAATATTAGTTTTTCAGATGTCATTTTGTTAATATAAGAAGTCCAGCTGCACCTCTGGGGCTAATTAGACCTGGATGAGTTACAGATGCCTGCCAAAGCTTATAAGGCCAAACATAACCATCAATCAGTCCTGCTGCTTTAGTTCTCTAAATTTTTGGAGGTGATGAGTAATTATCTACCTGTGGACCCCTGAAAGTCTAAAAAGAAGAGTGAGATTAAAGGTGATAAAAAGATACAAGTTAAAAGAAAGTATTTCAGAGGAAAGATAAAAGTTGCTGAAAGGTGAAAACGAGTTTAGAACATGAAAGTCTGTTGAGCACAGAATATAAAGGGTTAAAAATCTGGTTAAGTTGATAAGAGTTTGTAGAAGTGAACTTCAAGTTCCTCAATAGTGATATTTGGGATTCAGTCCTAGGTTGAATATACAATAATAAAAAAGATAAAAAAGATAAAAATGTTGAATAGCTGCAAATCTAGGCACAGGTGTAGTCTGATTAGACACCGGGTCCTGCCACAAGAGGGCATAAAAGTGCTTCCTGATGTCATGGTGGAGGAGTGGAAGATGATCTTCTGCCGCTGCCTTATAAAAAGACTTTCAGAGGTTACTTTTGGGTAGTGTACCTCTGGATGGGTAGACATGCCTCTATGACGAAGTCAAAGGCATTTTGCCAGACTTACATGGGGCATCATTGCAGTGAGAGATGCAAGATGGCCGTGTCAACAAATTGCCCCCCCCCATATAGCTCTTAGGAGGTGTAGGGAGCAATGGCTGACCATTCTACAGTCAGAAGAAGCTTGACCAGGAATGGTCATTTTGGAAGGGATGGCAAGAAACCCTTTTTTTGGAGAGGTCACATTAAATACTCTATTTTGCCTGCAGAAGCATTTTATTCTCTTACAATTATGGGTTTTTTACAATCTGCATACATATTTATTGTACTTTCTGTTTGTCTCTTAATAAAGATGCTTAAAATAATGATATATGATCATTATACTCCTACAATTATTGCTACAATAACAAATATATTGGCCTAGAACTTTTGCACAGTACTGTATACATGATGCCACAATTATTGACACTCTTAAATATTTGTAGAGTTAACAGACTGACCATTCGGTGAATTATCTTTATTTCACACTCAAACAACGAGGAAGTAAGTTTAGTCTGGAAAAAATATCCCATGTGTCATAGTCATTGCCCTCCTCATTTAATACTTTGTGTGATCTCCCTCTGCCAATAAAACTGTCCTTATTCTTCTCCTATGAGATCCTCTGAGGCTGGAGATACAGAGCAGGTTATCTGAGATGGTTCATCTTCACAGTATCTCTTCATATCTCTCTCTTCTTTAGCACCCCCCACAGATTTTCTTTTAGCTACAGATCAGGGGACACAGCTTTATTTTGTGTCAGTAAACCATTTAAGTCTTGGTCTGGACATATATTTTGGATCATTGTCCCTCTGGAAGATCTTTGAGTATCTGAGGTGCTAGGAGGTGATCCTGATTGATCATCAATAACACCACAAACATGAAAAGAATCAGTTTTTTTTTTTTTAATCTGGCCAGGACAGAAATATAACCGTTTTATCTACCTACTGGAAGAGAGCATCTGCCGCTCAGTGCCGATCAGCCCATCGTACAACAGATTTCAAACATCTCCCAACACAAACTGAAAGTGCAGAGCTACAGTATCAGGAGCTGTAAAACTACCCACTGCAAAAGACTCGTCCCTTTTGCCAGTGGAAAGTGATTGGTCCGCACGCCGCAGCGCAGGGCAGAGGTGTCCTGAAAAACCCGGCGATAGTGCAGCAATGAACACCGCTCCAGCCAAACTATATATAGGGTCAGAAGCAGGTGTTGCTCATTAACCCCCATCAGCCCCGATCCACTGTGAGGCACCAAAGCGACCGCCAGCCAGTCAAAGCCCCCTGCTGGTTCACTGCCAACCTTCCATGGCATTGTGACCCCCTCTAATGTCACAGCATGGAGTGGCAGGGCTTCTGATATGTTCTCTCTCTTTTGAGAGTTAAGATGAGAGTTTTTACGTCCCTTAAATAATTCTAAGGATTATTTACACTTTTTTTTTAAGTTGCTTTCTACAACAATTAGGAAACTTTCAATAATGAAGGAAATTTTTAAAAGTTTATTTAAGAACTTTACACTAAGGTTTTTTTTTTTTTTTTTTTTTTTTTTTTTGCAGCACACTTTAAGAGAACTTTAAGGGAAAATTTATGTAAATATTTCTCTTAAGGTGTTTCATGCAACCTGGGCTCTGGTGCTTAAGTTTGTGGTTAGATAACAGGAAAGTTGAGCCTCCCAGATCTGACATAAACCTGGCTTCTGTTGGTAGTTTTGGAGAGTTGGTGACCCCAAGAAACTTCTTATTTCATAACTCTAATGGTGATTCTGGGCAGAAATTGTTTCATAACAGTGAACTTTAGTAGCAAGTAAGCAAGAGAGAGCTGAGAGTTTGAGCATCAACTGCTGTAAGCAATGTAAAAGCATGAAAACATTATTTATATACCAGTGTAAATAGTTTTTAAACAATGACATAATTGTTTTATATGATATAATACCAGAGAAATAAATTGCAATATAAATTGGAGGCATGTCATAACAGTCAGTATGATTATTATTCCTCGTATATAATTCTTATTATATAAGAATATTTCCTTATTTAATTAACCATGATAAGGATCGAGGCACACGATTCAAACTGGCACTATATAGCACTGGCACCTTTATAGCTTTCTATATTATTTCCAATGGGCCGCTATAAAAAGCCGTAAACCCAATTTCACTCTGTCTGAGGTCACCATAAGCATGTCAATGTGACCAGTGGGCTAACGTCAATTTCGTCATTATGCCAAGCCCTCTTTTTCATTTCCCTCTTTTTCGGGTGCTCTCCATTAGCAGCCACTCGAGTATGTTTTTCCACTTACTCATCTCCTGAGCCGTCCATTACAGCAAAACTGCAGGCTCGACCACTTTAGACTATCTTAGTCTGTTGTGTCTGTTTTTCATTCAGGATCTCAACTGACTCTTCAAACATCCTTCCATATGGAACAGGATTTTTATTTCTTTTGCTATAATCCTATCCCCAGCGATGCCTTACAGTAAAGACGGGCATCACATACTGCAAAACCATCACCTACGTAGCCCTGAGCATGATTACACTTTCTTGCAGTTAATGCACTGCACGTTTCAATGTTGTGTCCCAGACATCAGCATCCCACTCCAACCTGCCTTTAGGCAAAACCTCCGTCTATACAGATATATCTGTATATCTGAGTTCTGGGGAATGATCACCAAACTGGCTTCCTCATTCTCAAATTTGAATATAACACCCAGTTCCAGTAAGGTTGGGGATCGCTTTCTTTTTATTAATTCTCATTCTGATTCCGGTGGGACGGTGGTACAGTGGTTGGCGCTGTCACCTCACAAGCTCTAAGATCCCCAGTTCAACACCAACCATGGCTGGAGCCCAACCAAGTGTGGAATTTGCATGTTCTCCCCATGTCCATGTGGGTTTTCTCTGACTACTTCGGTTTCTTCCCACATTCCAAAGACATGTGTTAGGTTAATTGGTGTTTCTAAAGTGACCTTACTGTGAATGTGTATATGAGTGCATGAGTGGATGTGCCCTACAATGGATTGGTGCTCTATCTAGGTTTGTTCCTGCCTTGGTCCCTGTGTACCGGCTCTCCCACAACTCTGACCAGGAATATCAAATCCTAGTTTTGATTCCAAAATGTTGAAAAAAATGTGCTGTGTTTAAGTATAAAGAATACACTGCAAAAATCTACTTAAGAAAAATAAGAAAAACAACTTAAAATAAGAAAAATAGTACTTAATTTTTATTTTAAGTAAAAATTATCTTAAAACTAGAAGAAAAATAAAGAAAAAAAATTTTTTTGCCTTAAAATAAGAAATTATGTCTTGTCTAAATCTAGGCAAGACATAATTTGTTATTTTAAGGCAAAAATTACTTTTTTTTTCTTCTAGTTTTCTTACGTTTACTAGGAAAGACATAATTTCTTATTTGAAGTTTTTCACTGTTAAGTTTTTTTGCTTAAAAATGAACATGACAGGCAATATATTTTTTTCTAGTTTTAAGATAATTATTACTTAAAATATGCAAAATTACCTGCAAACAGAACAAGAACATTTTTATTATTTTTTAAAGTAGATTTTTTTGCAGTATAATGTTTTTATATTTCATCAACATTTCTCAAAGCTTTTTATTTAATTCACATTTAAACCTATAAGTACAAAGCTTTATGGTACTTAATGCACTATAGCAATCGCCTAAGGAACCAAACTTTTCTCAGTTATCACTGATCATAAATATTTTCTACTGCTAAAATAACTAACCCTCACTGCAAAAAAAATCTACTTTAAAAAATAAGAAAAATTTTCTTGTTCTGTTGGCAGATAATTTTGCTTATTTTAAGTAATAATTATCTTAAAACTAAGATTTAGGCAAGACATAATTTCTTATTTTAAGGCAAACATTACTTGTTTTTTCTAGTTTTAAGATAATTATTACTTAAAATAATAAAAATAATAATTACTTAAAATTATCAGCCAACAGAACAAGTAAATTAAGTAAAATTAAGTATTATTTTTCTTATTTTAAGTTTTTTTTAAAATTATTTTTTAAAGTAGATTTTTTTGCAGTGTTCCCATTTAAACATATTATAAGTAAAAAGTAAAAAAAAAAAAAATCAGTCAGTCAATCTCAGTACCCTGCTCAAGCTCAATAGCTCAAAAGCTATTTTTTTTTTTTTTTTGCCATGTTTGCCTTTTTTGCAAACAGATCAACTTTCCACACATATTACATATTACCTTTTTGTTTTCTGTCAAAGTGGAGGCAAACTTTTGAACTCTAGGGGAGCATAGCAAACCAAAACCATGTTATGTTGTATGTGATCATCTAACTGTGCCTGTGTACAGGTACTCCCTGATTCATAATGGCTCGACTTTACGATCTGATAATAAACATAAATACACATTCAGCAGAAACCATACTCTGAATTTTACTCTGAATCAAACCTATTTCATGTCTTTATTGATTTTATGCACTGTATGACATTCATGTGCTTTATTGGTGTCACGTCCGGGGGATTTAACACAAAAAGACCCATACGCAGGACAGTGAAACCAATAAAAGTGCTTTATTAATAAACATAAACAAACCAAAACCATACCAAAACACAGAACACAGCCAAACCGGCTGACCCCCAGGGACCGGTGCGAACTGGAATGCACTGGCGAACCGAGCGCACGTCCCCTATCAGGCCGAACCAGGGAAAGCCCCGGGTAGCCCCAGGCAGGAGGACACCGCTCGATGGTGGACTGGCGCCGCTGGAAACACCTCACTAGGTGTTTTAGGGGCGCCTTTCTGGGTGCCCAACCAGTCGACGCCACGGGCCACGTCCCGCGTGGACTCGACCGATGACTCATGCCAGCTGTCCAACCAGAGCCTGGGGCATCAGGTATGTCCCTACTCTGCCTAGAAGGTCTAACATACCTCGGGGCTCCAGCCTCCTACTCCACCTGCCCTCTACCAAGGACAGGTGGTACCTTCTTCCCTGCGTTTGTAACTTGGGGCCGGGATGTGCCTCACCAGATGATACCTAGGACACCAAACACACTAGGAACTCACACAATACCACAGTGCATCGCCAGTTCCACCACAGCGTGCTACCACCACGGATCCAGAGCACGAGCGGCGCGCCGTCCCAAAGTGACTGACGTAAGCCAAACAATGCCGCTTGTACTCTGTCTCCTCTCCGGGCTCTTTATACTAGTGGGAACAGCTGAATTTAATTACTACCGTGCTGTGGCACCACGGCACTAGAGGGCAATAATCCCTCCTCCAGCAGCGCGGGGACCATATGCCATGACGAAGAAGACCCTTGTCGTGACAATTGGTGCTTTTAATCATTAATTACATATGATTATAGATATCAAAAGCAATAATTTTGGGGTCAGAAATGGATTAATCCTATTTGCATTATTTCTGCCAACAATTTTTAACA
The DNA here is from genome assembly GCA_033118015.1 of Loricariichthys derbyi. Classification (NCBI taxonomy): domain Eukaryota; kingdom Metazoa; phylum Chordata; class Actinopteri; order Siluriformes; family Loricariidae; genus Loricariichthys; species Loricariichthys derbyi. The sequence continues at coordinate 15,389 of JAVSBU010372305.1, forward strand.
GATACCACGTTATTGGAATTTTAGAACCCATTTTGAATCATAACCAGTGCCTCATTTATAAATTCTGAAGTGAAAATCTCACATATGCACACCTGAATAGTATTTCTCCTTTATAAGTCACGATCTTCTTCAAAATGTGAGCAGGTGAACGAGGCTAATGTTCCACCATGTACCGCCCATATAATCCATATATGGTAAATGCAAATTAGTTCATGAATATTTAAATAGGGAGCGTCCCATTTGTTGTTGAGAGGGATAGTGGTGATAATGGAGGAACGAAAGGCAAAGAAGAGAAATTTTAACAAATGCAATGTTGAAGTTCTTGTTTCAGAGATCGAGGTGATGAAAATGTGTTGTTTTGTGTCCTTGGTAGTGACCTCAACAAAAAATGCAGGTTTATTAAGTAGTAACATGTAGCTAAAAAGTTAAAAAATGTTCAAACCAAAAGTTGACTCAATGAAACAAATTGCTTTGCATACTTATCTGCAAATCTTTATTTTACCACAGGGTGTTGCCAGTACCTGCTCTCTCTCTCTCTCTCTCTCTCTCTCTCTCTCTCTCTCTCTCTCTCTC
>JAVSBU010372395.1:0-15960 GCA_033118015.1 Loricariichthys derbyi
GGAACAGCAACATCCACACAGAAGTTCATATAGTCCGTTAAGCAGTGTGTCACCCCCTCGATGTCATCACCGTGAGAATCCAGCAGTAGGCTCCAGTCTGTAGTTTCAAAACAGTCCTTGAGGGTCTCCTCTGCCTCAGGAGACCACACTCTGAATGTGCGTGTGGTAGTAGGCTGCCTCAGTACCAGTGGTTTGTACTGAGGCTGTAGGAAAACCAGGTTGTGATCTGATTTCCCCAGCGGTGGTAATGGAACAGCCCTGTATGCGTCTCTTGCATTAGCATACAGCAGGTCAATAGATCGATTTTTCCTTGTTGGACAGTCCACAAACTGGTGGAAAGCAGGGAGAGTGGAGTCCAGTGTGACGTGATTGAAGTCACCAGAGATCGCGAAGAACGCTTCAGGATGTTGTGTCTGCAGCGCTGCCATGGTGGAGTGGATGACGTCACACGCCGTCTGCACGTCCGCCCGCGGTTGAATATACACACCAGTAAATATTACGTGTGTGTACTCTCTGGGCAGATAATACGGACGCAGACTCACCGTCAGAAGTTCAATATCACGAGAGCAAATAATCTGCTTCACGTTAATATGCCTCGGGCTGCACCATCTGGTATTAATAAACAGCGCGATGCCCCCACCTTTGCGTTTCCTAGTCAGCGCCGCGTCTCTGTCTGCTCTCACCAAGGTGAATCCAGGTAGCTCCACGTTAGCATCTGGGATATCGCTAGTAAGCCATGATTCCGTGAAACACAGCAAACTGCTCTCCCTGTAGAGCCTCTCGGTCTTCACCAGTGCCGCCAGCTCGTCGGTCTTGTTGGGCAGCGAGTTCACATTCCCCATAACCACCGATGGAACCGAAGGTTTATACCTCCACCGCTTCTCCGTGTACTTAGCCTTTAGCTTAGCACCGGCTCTGCAGCCCCGATACTTCCGCCTCAGTTCCTCCGGGATTGTGTAAACAATGCCCCCGCGTCCCTCCGGCCGTAACGCCAGCAGCTGGTCGCGAGAATAACCATAACATTCTCCACGGTTCCTCACATCGGAAGTTTCCATATCCATAGGATATAATAAAAAATGTACACGAGACGCGTGTACTAGATAGAATGTAACTCCTTGTTGTAGAACGTAATAAAGTTTTGATAAAGTTATCCATTGACTATGTAGTTCTATCAGCTATTGACGAATGATGGTCCCTGATTTGGTGCCGTCTGAGGGATCGGAGTCATGGCTCTTCAGATTAAAATTCCTCCAGATTTCATGGTCATGATATTAGATTTATTCCATTTAGCGACTTACAATTGATACATTATTACAATCCGAGCAATTGAGGGTTAAGGGCCTTGCTCAGTGACCTAATAGAGGCAGCTAGACAGAGGTGGGATTTGAACCCATTTAGACTTTCTGGTCCTTAGTCCAGTCCCTTAACCACAAGGCTACCACAGTCCGCAAAGTTAAGCACCATAGATGGAGATATATGTAAATCCCTTCCAATCTTTCTTTGAGGAACATTAGTTTTAAACATTTCAACTATTTTCTCATGCATTTGGTGATAAACTGAAGTTCATCTGCCCATCTTTGTTCGTCAAAGACACAGCCTTTCCTGCATGCTACTTTTGGACCAAATCATGATTACAATCAATTTTTCCTCATTACTATCCCTAAATTGTCCCAATCCTAACTTTTTTGGAATGTGTTGCAGGCCTGAAATGCAGGAATGGATGTTTATTAACAAATAAAATGAAGTTGACTAGTTCAGAATGCACGCTGGCAGTTTTGCACCTGGTTTTGGGAAATCATGTGAGTAATTTTTAAAATGTTAGTGTATAAAGTGTATGTTCGGGGTTGTTAAAATAGTGCACATGTTTTAAGGTGGAGAGCTGCCAAAACTGTTTTAGAAATTGTTTGCAAAGGGCAGTTTATTACATCAAGCTCTGCCACTTTATCATCTGAGGCTGTGTGTTGCGTGTAGGTTTGAAACTGGGAAAAAAGCTTCATTTATGCCAACCTTTATACTGCGATCCAATTCAGCCTTCCAAGAGAATTTAAATCATGTAGCCTGAGCGTGGAGATACATGAGAACCATGTTCAGCAGACTCTTTGTAACGTCATCGTGCAGAAACAGTCAGTTTCGTGTTCAGCAGGAATGAACCATAGATGTTGAGAGCGTGTTGGATATGGATGCTGTCAGCATGTCCTCATAATATCATGAACTCACTCTTGAAACAAAAACCTGTCGTGCTGGCGTAGCGATCGAAACCAGTTACAAAGCAGCCATGTGCTTGCACGCGCCCGACACGCGCCCCACCACCAGAGGCTTTGCTCTGAACATGCTTACGGCTTCGGCGAGATGACAGTGGCAATTTTTCTCTGCTCTGAATCAGTCAAGATCCGCTGGCTCTGGTCATAGATACGCAAATAGCGAAAAAGCTTTAGCGTTCACTCTGCACAGACCACATTTTCCTGCCTCGCTGTCTGGTGACATTTGGATTTGAGCAGGGGCTTTAGAGAGAATTGTAAATTGGGGGAAAATCCCTGATTCTGGCTCCTTGGCTCAGCAGAACTTCAGTCGTGCCACGCCAAAGGAGAAGAGAAATGGAGCTTATGAATAATGCCTTTAGCCTTTGGCATAACTGGGGCAGAATTAATCCTTCTTAGCAAACACGTACCTCCCTCCATGATTAATTTAACATTCATAATGCAGTAATTAAGGCTCGCAGACACAAGCCTCATGATGTGTACAGAGACTGGTACGCTTTAAAACATGGCTCTCCTTTCCCCATTGGAATTTATGGACATTACAGGCTTCCATTACTCACATAACGGATGCATACATCTTTTGATCACAAGAATCCGGAATAACATAAAGTCTGGCAGGCTTTATAAGGACGTGAGCTACATCCAACGTATCTCACAGCCATATTTATGATATTTGAGTGGAATCACGGAGACTGTCTTCCAGAGAGGAAGAATGGTCCTGGATCTCCTCCAGAAGTAACTTTTAAGCCGATGGTTCTGGAGGAAAGATTTATCTATGTTATGCCTTTTCTCAAAGGGTGCAGAAATGAGGGGAGAGGAAGCGAACAGGAGGAATTAAGGGAAGTCGAACAGCAGTTAACAGTTCTAATGGGCTGCTAAGAGATCCAGAGACAAAGCATCTGCTTATTTGGTGTGGTGAAATGAGAAGAGAACCAGGACAAAAAGGTTGCATTCATCATTCATTCATTCATTCATTCATTCATATCATCATCAGTAACAATTAATGCTTGATTTGGCATTGGGACGGTACGGTTATCACTCCACATCATGACTTTCCCCACGTCGGCATAAGGAATTAAATGGGAATTTTCGGAAGTTTCTCAGGACATCATGTTCTGAGTCTCAATCCTTAGATTTCTTATGTGATCATCACACAACCAAACCTTAATTGGAATTACACCAGAGTTTGTTCCCACACCACAATCTGATTGGCTGCGTTCTACCACTGCCAATATTGTACAATAGTGGCCCTCTGACTTATTCACTCTGACACTCTGAATAACAGAAAGTATAACGAGATTTTAAAATTTCATTATAACACCGGGATCTCACTCCAATATTCTTGTGTTGGTAGAATAGTGCATCATAGTAACAGCCTGCCTTATGCCCCTGTCTCACATAGCAGTATTTTGGCCTGGGCTGTCATGGCAAGGCCTTTTTCCGTGATTATTTGAGTGTACTTCAAGTGTCCTGGGCATGTCATAGCTTTCCCGGGCCTTTTTTGTGACAACAGGAGGGCGCGGCCTAAATACTGCGAACCCCGGAGAAAATCAGATGTTTGATTTTCTCCTGGCATGACCAGGAGACCTATGTTTGTATGCTTTGCCGTGGTTTGACGAAGCCTGTCGAGGACAATACGTAGTCTGTCGAAGAGGATTCATGGTCTATCAAAGAGGATTAGTGTCATTTTAAGGATATAAATGCCATAGAAATGCCATTTCCATTGTTGGATACAAGTTCTCCTCTGCGTTCATGAGAGACACCAGAGCAATTCCTCCAAGCTGGTGTGCAGGACTGATCAACAGATACGGATTACTACAACATATTCCCACAAATGTCACAGGTATTGCCTCATTAATTCTTATAGACACAGACATTTATTTAATATTCACCATCTACAACAGTGTGTCCGTTTAATTAGGGCTGTGATTTAAACATTAAGTTGTGCTCACGGGGAAACAGTGTTTATCTCCACTGGCAAAATGGACAGACATGCAGTAGCTAATGCAGATAAGTTTAACTCCATTGGCCGAATCTCAAACAGATCACTCTATGCTTCAGAGTGCACTAGATAGTGAGCAAAGCTCTATATTGTCATAACGCTTTGGTAGTGCATATATCTAGAAAGCTACACAGCTGATGAAAGTTTATATAGGAAAAAAAGTTTAAAATGAACACATGGAAATGAACTTATATTATATTATATTAATATCACAAAAATGTATTAATATCATGAGGAAAATGTCAACAAAATTAATTAATATTAAAAGCCCTGAATTCATACAGTCTGGGCTAGGGGCGGGGCTAAATTTGCATATATTCATTTTGCCTTTCATATCTATTGTCTTTATAATAAAAGTTATTAGGGAATTCTGTTCCTTGACTGACGCCAATAATCTGATGATGATGGTTTAGCTGTGGGATGCTAATAGAGTGGAACGATTTTGGCTTAATTTCAATCAATAAATGGCAATAACAGAACTGTGGTATAATTGTAAAAATACACGATATCTCCCAGTATAGCTTTCAGTCTTGTGTAATATTGCTTAAATAACATGCAGGAGTTTGTTTAGAGGAGAAATGTAAATGAAGGTCCAATGAATTAACGAAAGACTTCTGCTATGGATTGTGCTCTCCTACATTTTGCAGCATTGTGGAACTCCTAAGGCTTATACAGTCAAGGGAATTTTATCCGGGAGTATGGAAAAAGTAAAAACAAGTGTGGGAATGTTGATTGTGGTACAGACTTTTGAAACAGCAAAGCAACTCCAGACTGAACTCACACTACACTTAGCACTACACTAATACTACACTTAGGCAGACGAGTGCCACTTTCCAGCCCTCCCTTGGATTGGCTGTGTGTTTTTTGAGGTTTGAATTGGGGGGGGTTGGATTGAACTGACGGAAGCAAAAGCCTTTAACGGCTAACATTGCTTACAGAGGTTTGATCCTCATCAGTCATCTGAAGGAATGTAATCCAAGCTTCATAATTTATCAGCCAACCATCACATGACCTTATGGGTCGCTTCGTTGAAGTCACTGTGTGGTCGACGTCATTTGACGAAGAAGTCGCTGCTGTTGCAACGAGCGTTTGTCAGACTTTGCCAACGATTAGAGTCCCTGCTGGATGTGTTTACAACTTTTCAGCTAATTACAGTGCTCTCTGAGGCACACAGTCGGCAAGAAGCAAACGAAAGCCAAGGTCTACAGGACCACGTCAGTTTTGAGTGCTAGTCTATAAAAGAGTTTGATGTAGTCAAGTAAAACTTCTAAATAGACCTGACAAATTCCAAAATGCCTTACATGCATCCAGTAAATCAGGACCGCTGGATTTTGTCATCTGACATCTCCAGCTCTAATCAGAGCCACATTTTGATTTGTCCTGTGCAGCAGGGGAATAAAGAAGGATTCAAGGCAGAGTGATCTTCCCCCAAACTATAGGGATGTTTATGGAGTTCATGAAACATCTGCTGGTTGAGATTCTTTTTCTGCTGTGACTACAAAGATCATTCCGGCCGTGCTGTTAACTTGTGCATCAGAATTTGTACTAATCTCAAACTGCACAGCTGGATTTGAGGACGAATGTGAAGGATGAGGCCCAGGGAATTCATCAAATGCCTTTGTAGCATTACGGAAATTTATGGTTTATGTGGCCATGAATTTCTTTTTCTCTACAGATTGATCTTGGGTATGTACCTTTGATCAAGAAAAAATCTTCCAGACCAAACTAATACCAGAACATTGAATTATTTGTTAGAGGAAACACTTACTCTGTAAATGAGGAGGTGCTCAAGTTTTTACTAAGAACCGGCAAGATAGATGTCCTAGTAACTGCCAGATTGACAGATATATATACTAACTGTACAAGGAAAACAGTTTGCCATCTTACCCCCACATGGCAGGACTGAACTTTACTGGTCTTCATCTAGAAGAGCATTGCAAGAAGTCAGCTGGTGAAATTTCTTCCCTCATAATTATTCCACCATCAAATGTTGAAAAGTGGAAACATTTAGGAACCACGAAGTGTCAGACCACATAAAGTTACAGAGCAGGGGCACACAGTGCTGAGGGGCACAATGTGTATAACTGCTGATCCAATAACTGAGTTCTAAACCTCCTCTACATTAACATCAAAACAAGCACTGGGAACCAGGAGCTTCATGGCATGGTTTCCATCTCTGAGCTATACATCACCAAGATGAATTGGTATAAAGCACACCACCACTGGACTCATGTTCTATGGACAAATCGCACTTTTCTGTCTGGCAGTCTGATGGATGAGTCATGGTTTGATGAATACCAGGAGAACGATAATTGTTACCCATCTGACTGTAAACTTGGTGGAGGAGGGATAAAGCTATGGGATTGTTTTCTAGGCACCTTAGTTCCAGTGAAGGGAAATCTTAATATTTCATCATCACCGATATGTTTTGGACAATCGTATGTGTCCAATTTTGTGGGAATAGTTTGCAGAAGGACCTTTTCTGTTCCAGTACACAAGGAACTCGACCCCATCAAACACCATAGCTAGAACAGAGGTTGTGAGTCTGACCTCTCAAATGGTCTGGATGAAGCCGTACAGACATAGTCCAAAATCTTGTAGAAAGCCTTCCCAGAAGGGTGGAAGCTGTTATATCCCCTTATGGATTTAGAACACGCCATAAAATCCAAAAAAAGTTGGAATGTGGAAGCGTCCCAATACATTTATAATGTATTTCTGTAGGCCTATGGTTAAGAAAAAGTGATGTAGTCAATCCACTCCACTGGTTAGAACCAACTTTTGTACATAGCATCTACTTTAAATATCACGTGTAGAACACATTATACTGCGGAGCTGTGCCCTTATAAATCAGTAGTTACAATCCTGATCCTATGTAAGAACATCTGACAGTGTCCACAATCATGCTGAGGTGGAATTTTCTTCCATGGATTACACCAGAGCTCTGGATGATGCTGCCATTTGAACATCTGGTTTGGGATTTTTCTGTCCACAGCAGTAACTCTAACGTCTCAAAGGAAGTAAAGCACTGACCTCAGGACCCTCAGCTGAACACTCCATAATCACACTACACATATGCAGCATGTAACACTGATTGAAATGTATTGGAACATTTTACATGCTTAACTCCTTCCAATACTGATTCTGGTAGGGTTAAGCACATTGCTAAAATGTTTACTTTCTGACTACTGATAAAATCAAATTAAGTTGTTGCTGGTACAGTACTGGAACATAAATCATAGTGAGAGAAACATGGACCTGAACCAAAGGCCAGAAAAAAGGAGATCAATGGTATATGCAAAGAAAAAAATGAGCAGGTCATGAATAAGTATTAAGGTCCAAACAGAAGATGGAAGGTTCTCGAGAAACACAACCCATATGATTACATGAAAAAATAGTAGTAGTAGTAGTAATAATAATAATAATAATAATAATAATAATAATAATAATAAATATTGTAGTATTAAATGCATTAATAATAATGCTATTAATTATAACAAAAATATTAATATAAAAATATTAATAACAACAACAACAATAATAATTAGAAGAAGAATAATAGCTATTATTATTATTATTATTATTATTATTATTATTATTAACAGTAATAATATGTGATAATTATTATAGTAATTATATTTATTAATAATTCCAATCACAATTGCATTAATAATAATAATAATAATAATAATAATAATAATAATAATAATAATAATAATACATATTGTATTATTAACTATAATAATAATAATGATATTGATGACGATAGATTATTACTTCTAACAGTAGTAATTATATTGATTATATTATATTAATGATTATTATATCAATGATAAAAATAATAGCAATAATTACAATCATAATTTCATTAATAATAATAATACAATAATCTTAATAAATGATATAATAATAATAATAATAATAATAATAATAATAATTATTATTATTATTATTATTATTATTATCATTATTATCATTATTATAACAATAAGTTATTATTATTTTAACAATAATAATAATAATAATAATAATAATAATAATGTTGATGATGATGATGATAATAATTATAAGAAGAATGATAATCATAAATAGTAACAATAACCACAACAACAACAACAACAACAATAATAATAATAATACTAATGGACCTTTGAAAGTTAGGAGAAATTTTGGATGTGAGTAAATGTTTTTACCAAATAATTCATGTATAAATTCAGTCAAACCCTGATATCCAATGTCCTCCTACTATAAATTACTGGGCACTAAATACACCTAACCTGATATTTCAACCACAAATGTGCTATAACACATCATGACGTCTGAGTAAATATCAGAAGTGGGTAGTGGTTTGAATTACTTCTTACCTCTACCTACACCCTCCACTATTATTAAAACCAGTTTAATTCACATTTTGTCCCTTTCATTCCTTGGAGAACAGAGGTTGTAGGTTTAAGTAAGCTCTAAAGAAAAAACTAATAATCTGTGGCATGCCACACATTGTAGGGCCTGAGACTGATCGACTGTTCTCCAGTCCCTCAATCACAGTGAGTGGGAAATAATCAAAAAGTTTCGTCATCACTACTGACATACTGACATCATAGAAAGTAGGTGGGTGTTAGAAAAACAGGAAAGAGTTTCCTGTATCTGTTATCTGAATATTTGCTATCTGAACCACTTCCTTGAACGAGGTATATTCATATAATAGGGTTTGTTATTCTATAAATGACAGAGAATGGTGTGCATTCAGAACATGGATGTGTGATTCGCTTGTTTTTAAATGTCCAAGAACCTTAAGATCTGTATTAAAGAGCATCCTTGGCTTGCCAGGGAATTTTATTGCGGTCTTGCATTTCGCTATCAGATTGTCGTGAATGTGTCCCGCTGAGTTATTTGACTTGAAAAATACACTGTAAAACAAAAAAAAAATATATATATATAAATAAACAAATAAAAAAAAAAAAAAACAACAGCACTTCCTTCCTTCACTATATGCTCTAACAGAGATGCATACAGTGCTGACAGGAAGAAATCAGGCTGATGGAAGCTCAGCAAACATTGATATTTTACTCCAGAGTAAAAGCCGACGCTCACTTGCCATCCATTTTAATGCATGCCGGGATGGAGCAGTTATTGTTGGTCGTAAAATGATTAATGGAGGTCCTGTAGCGATTAGACGTTTTTAGATGGTGCTTTTTGGGCCATAGAGACCGTCTTATTTATTAATGGCTGTCTCACACCACCACAATTTAATTAACTAATTGAGGTCAGGGTGACCCCATTTTCCGATGACGCATGCAGAAAGTGATTTTTATCCCATCGAGAAAGTCTATCTAATCAAATCTCCGCTCAGGTACAACAGCAAGTTGGCTTGCTCTTCATTTTTAGCATTTCTCAAAAGGGGGGAACACACCTCAGGACTGACCTACTACACCCAGTCTCTGTCCTCTCACACCACTACCTATAAGGAACTGCACCTCAGTCATGCCACAGCAGCCTTGTACCTACCTTGTACCTTAGACACATGATTTGCCCTAAAACATGTCTTAGGAAACTTGAATACCAGGATTAAACCCACAGTGACACGAGGAATAGACTCAAGGAATTGAACCAAGGATCTCTAGAGCTGTGAGGTGCCAGTGCTGACCATTGTGCCACTGTACCCCCCTAAGAACTTTAGTCTTTGGTTCTGGAACTGCAATTGGGTCATTTAGTAATGGAACTGGAAGATCAGGTACTGAAATTGGAATGTTTCACTATGTAACTGAAATCTTGGGTAACGGATCTGGTTCCCTTGATAATGGATCTGGATATTTGGTTCTGTAACTGGACCATTTGGTACAGGATCCAAAGCAAACGGATGACCTCTTTAGATTTGAGGTGATGACCAGTGTGCCATGATGCCACCCTAAAAATAAATTACTGCTATTGAAACGGAAACAACTGGTTATGGAACTGAAACTGTGGTACTGAAATATTCTGGCAGTCAAACTGGATTTTGTTACTGGAACTGGATCCTTTGATACTAAAACTGAGTCCTTTGGTACTAGAACCAGTTCCCTTGGTGATGGATCTGGAATATCTGGTTCTGAAAATTGGTGTTTTGCTACAGGAGCAGGACCAAACTGAGGATATTTTTTAGCTGTGAAGCAACAGCACCTGCATACCACCCTAACATTTATTACAAGAACTATAAACTTTCATACTGGAACTTAAATATTTGTTACTGTGACTGTGTCCTTTGGTACAGGAACTAGAGCATTTGTTTTTTAAACTGGAATATTCACTAGTGGAACTGGGTCTGGTGGTACTGGAACTGCAACATTTAGTTCTGAAAATTGAATCTTTGGTACTGTAACTGTGTCCTTTGGTATTGGAGCTGGGTCTTTTGAGACTGGAACATAACCCACAATTTCTTGGATTGTAATACTGTATCAATTGTAAGTTGCTCTGTAAAAGGGCATCTGTTAAATGCTATAAATAGAAATGGCTCTGGAACTTTAAACTTTGGTAATGGAAGTGGTACATTTATTTCTAGAACTGGATCCTTTGATCCTGGAACTAGAATATTTGTTTCTAGAACTACATTATTTGGTACTGAAACTGGCTTCAAATTAAATATTTAGTTCTGTAACTGGAATTCTTAGTACTGTAACTGGTATACTTGGTTCTAGAACCTGGTCCTGTGGTATTGTTACTGGGTCACTTGGTGCTAGAACTGGAACATTTGGCTCTGGAAATTAAATATTTGGTACTGTCACTGTAACTGGTTCCCTTGGTAAAGGAACTGGAACTGGTTCCAGAATTGTAATATTTTGGAACTGGAGCCTTTAGTACAGAAACTGGCATATTTGTTACTAGAACTGGGTCCCCTGGTACTAGAACTAGAGCATTTGGCTCTGGATCTAGTACATTTATTTCTAGAACTGGATCATTTGGTCCTGGAATTAGAGCATCTAGTGTCATGATGTGGAAGGCAAGGTGGAAAAAGAGGACGCAAACGCAGACAGCTGAATAAAGGTACGGTTTATTTAAAGTAAAATAAGGCAAATAGGGAAAACAGAGGCAAAACAACATAAAGCCTAAAAACAAAAGCAAAAATTCTAAAAGTGGCTGACCCCTAAAGGCCGATGGGGCTAAGGCATGTACCGACAAGTAGGACAAGTCACAAGTCCAAGGTGAAGTGGACCCAGTTTTATGGCCGGTGGAATGGTCTGGCCAACCACACCTATGTGGAACCGTTTAAACGGCAGATGTCACGTACCGGCCAACCACTGGGACGAAGGGGAGAACCAAGCGAGGTCCGGCAGGGTGCAGTGCAGGGACAGGCCCTGAACAATGAGTCGCCTATGGCAGTGGCTAACCTGCAGTATAAAAGTGTAAGGACACTTTAGGTCCAGCACTGCCTGGACGACCACACACAGGGGGTGCCAAGGGGGTCTGGGAGGCATAGAGTGCAGCTAACTGTCCCTACATTAGCCCTCAAGTCTACTCTACCTTCCCTCTTCAAAGGAGAGACTGGTGCGTGCACCCACTTGCGAAACCTGCGACTATGTGCCTATTTGTGGGATATATGCACCAGCCTCGGGACGTGCCTAGCCTGTAGAGATGGAAGCCATGCATGAAATAAAAACCCCATCAAAAACATCCCACACCGGCAGCACAGGCCGCAGTGGATCAGTACGATCACTGGGCTGACAGATGTAAAATGCGTCTTACCTTGACGATGGCCCAACGAGGACTGATCCATGTGACTCATTTTTTAAAATCCATGCCATAGCTGAATCCAATATGCGAGGCTGATTTCTGCATCTGCTGCCAACGGTTGTGCATGTGAAGGATGCAAAAAAGCCTCGCTGGATTAAGCCGTGATGTCAGGCTCACGCCAGACTGCCCATGTTAATCAGCACAAGTCTGGCTTGGCACCTGACATTTAGTTCTGGAACTGCATTATTTGGTCCTGAAACTGGCATCTTTATACTGAAACAGTGGAGTCTTTGATAGGTTTCTACCTCAAACAGGTCATCATTTAATTTTTCTAAAACAAAATTCTAAAACCTTTTTTACATTTTACATTTAGCAGATGCCCTTATCTAGGGCGACTTACAATTGATGTCGTCTAACATCCAAGGAGTTTTGGGTTAAGGTCTTTGATCAAGGACCCAACAGTAGCAGTTGGCAGAGGTGGACTTTAAACCCAGTACCTTCTGGTCCATAGTCCTGCACCTTAACCACTAGGCTAAAAGAAATGGTTTAACATTTCTGACATGACATGGCTGGCTTGGTACAAAATCCTTTACTCATTCCTGATAAACTGGAGTATGACTTGGAAGAGAGGGCTTATGGTCCAGTTAAAGTCCGGTTCCTCTTCAGAAGAGTAAAGGTTGTTTTAGCAACAGAGGTGGATCTCGGCTATAGTTTCCATCCCAAATTTATGGACACATTTTATATTTCTAAAAAGCAATATTTCACAATGTTTTAATGCAGGGTATTAAATTAAATAACTGTCTTTAAGCGGCTGAATGTGACAGCACCAACTGATAGAAGGAAGCCAGAACAACGACTGGTTCGTTTTTAAAAGGGAACGCTATTAACGGTAAAAGTGGCCCCTGTAAAACTCAGAATGTCACAGTTAATGCTAGATGATAATTGGCTTAATATTTCACCAGTGTCTTCCATCATTTATACTTGACAGCTTGCAAAATGGCCCCATTAATCTGATGGAAATCGCTGCATCGACATCCATGGCGCTGGACCTTATTAGCTGTGCCACTCTCGCTTCCCGTCTCTGGCACGACTTCAGCGGCTTCACACGCCATCAATCAGAACGCCTTGTTATGTCACTAGGTGTTGGGACAACAAGTGCGGCCTCTGTCCATGGGTCGTTAAATCTGACATCCTGCCGCGGCCGGCGGAGTTACCCAGCTCGGACTTTAAGTGGAACGCTGGAGCTGTAATGACTTCCAGATCAGTTTAATACTCTTAAATGTTTCTGTGAATTTAAGAGAGAACTGGAATGTTTGTTTTTGTTTTTTTTTTTTTTTGTAGAAATACCTTAAAACAGTGCTGCACTATCAGGACCGGGGTTTTTTTCCTCCCAGTCATGCCAACATGCCACTGACAGCTTTATGTTTTTTAATTGAGAAAACACAGTTACCACTGTCCGGACTGAGCACAACAGAACCTTGTGGTGAGAAACAGCATAAAAGCCAAGCCTTCATTTTAATTATCACCCCTGAGCCCTGCTGCAGCCGTAAAAGTCCCCCATATTTCGAAAAGTGATACTTATGATTTACTTAACAGAGATAAGCACTTTACCAGATGTCCACTGGACAGAAATGAGATGGATATTGGTGTGTTTAAGATGGACATGCTCTGCAGGCTCTCTGGACTGTAGAAACATCGGTCTAACAGATCTTGTATGGATGTGAGAGCAAAAGCTCCACCTGATTTCACCTCTTTAATTAATTTATCCTTCTTCTAATTGACATCTAATACTATACATGGACCTGGAATACTGACTGGTCTGAGCACAATACACATTTCCACTGGCTGATTATCCATCCCAGATGTCTTTGAGCCCAGAGAAGTCAACGTCACTTCTGGACATGGTTATAACATAAGACTTTTTTTTTGGAAAAATAACATTTTAAGTGCCATTTGTGACTGTCATTCTGTATTGTAGAACTTTATGAAGGGTTGAACAGTTTTAAAGTAATCTGTTGCCCACGTGGTTCTATCAGCTATTGATGAATATGGTTCTTGATTTGGTGCTGTCTGAGGGATTGAAGATCACGGCTAGTCAGTTTCGAAGGAGAAATACGTAAATCCCTTCCAATCTTTCTTTGATGAAAATTGCTTTTAAACATTTGGTGATAAACTGGAGATCCTCTGCCCATCTTTGCTCCTCAAAGACTCAACCTTTCCTGGATGCTCCTGTTGTGGCAAATAATGATCACAATTACCTGTTTGAAATCTCAACATTTAGTTTTTTACATAAATTGGCCCCATCCCAATCCTTTTTGTAAGGTGTTCCAGGTTTGGCAGGAATGGATGTTTATAAAAAAGGGATCAAATATCTTGGGTTCATTCTGTCTCCAATGAAATAAAAGTCTAAGCAAATATAAGGAATACTGCATTTAATTTTTTTTTAATTAGAATTTTCCGTACTGTCCCAACTTTTCCTCATTTGGGATTATACTTTTTGGGGAGATTTTCCTTCCTAAGATTACCATAAACTTGCTCAGTTGGGGTTATGAGCCTAGACGTAAATCAACATGGCGACAAGTGTCTATTGCAAAATGTTTTATAGAAACAAATCTTATTTGTCTTATTAACTAAAGCCTCTACAGATCATGTAGAGAAGTTTCTCTATCTTTTTGGAAGGCTGTATGAGCCCTGCCCCCCACTCCAGACACATAAGGGGCTGAATGCGGGTTCCGATTTACTCGGGAAAGGGGGTACTTTTTAACCGTTCTTCTCGGGAAGATTTTTCCCGAGAAAGTCGAGGAAAGGACATTAGTTTTCAAACCATCTCCTGAGATTTTTGAAAAAGGGGTAGTTTTTCGTCAGACCCCAGTAAAAGATAAAATTAGGAGTTTATAACACACAATTACAAAATCCCGCAATGCATGTGGCACCACCCACACGGTTCCCTGTGCGTTACACGCCAATTCTGCAAACACCGGACACCATCTCACGGCCAACAGTAGGACCAGATCAGCAAATCATGGTGCCTGATATTCGCAGGAAGGAGTGTGGTGCTTGCACCAAATGCGATGATTGCGAGGAGTTCCTGCATGAAAAGGCCATTGCCAAGTGCTCATATTGTGAATGTGTCCCTAGAGACCACAAAAAATTAGGTAAGCTGACGTTTTTTGCTTTCATTCAAACTTAAGAAGCCGAAGTTTTTCCCGATGGGAAGATTCTTTGAACTGTGCAAAGACAGACCAAATGCAGTTAGAATTTTCTCTGATGTTCAGGAGATAAGGGAAATAAATTCAGTGTAGATTCTGTGGCAAGAAACAGATACATTATTACACTTACAGTCATTAAATGGTGAGTATTGTTTACTTATTTACCTATTACTTACCCTGGGTTACTTACTTATATCTCAAAATAAATTGATGTAAAATGTCATCAGAAAGACTAAACAAAAATGGAATTCTGGAATCAATTTGAGGCCTCTCTGAGCAGCAGAGAGAAGAACCAAAGGTGTGAAAAATCGGTGTGAAAACCTCCTTCCTCTTTCCTTCCTTCAGATGAAACTGAAACAAATTCTTCTTTTTTGGCATCATTTTATTTTAAGATGATCCTTTATTCAGAAATTGTTCTTGACAATTGTTTTCTTGAATTGAATTTCTTTGAATACTCAACTGCATAGTTACTTCCCCCTAAATGAGGGTGGGGCAAATGTTCCCTAGATAGGAGGAGTCAAAACCAAAAGTTCCCTAGGCACGGGGTATATATCATAGGGGGGGGTGATAGGGGGGTGATTGTCTGAAGGTTTTACCTAGACAGGGGGTATATTCTCAAAATGGGGAACAAGCATAGGTACCCCTTTGAATTAGGGAGTGGGGTGGCCAGGTGTGTGAGAGCAAGAAGATTAAATTAAACAATAAACATCCTGCTTAAGGCCCCTTTTACACATAGACGGTAAGAGCTCCCGGAAGCGTCCCGGAAGAGTTTTTGGCTGTCTTAGGGATC
>JAVSBU010372495.1:0-15960 GCA_033118015.1 Loricariichthys derbyi
TCCACTTCATAAGCATGTCTCTTAACGGACACCATTTTGAGTTTATAACAAACACCCTGACTATGGTTACTGTAATGCATGTAGAACAAGCCCTTCGGCTTTCTTGCTTACCAAAACCAATCTAAAACATTTTGACAGATTTTTGAGCACCGTGTATCACATAAAATCGGTCAGTAAGCACAACCAGAATCCATACGTAAGGCACCAGATTATAAGGCACACTGTTGATTTTTGATCAAATTTAAGGATTTAAAGTGTGCCTTATAGTCGTGAAAATACGGTACCTAAAATGAACCTGCTTTTACAAGCACTAATAACCAAAATGTTATTTAAGGACAAAATGTATGAAGTTGTATTTAATGTTGTTTATCGTACAGATCGGGTTTTGTGTTATAGCAGGTATGTGATGTTCAGACTGGTATGTCAGTTGAATTGTTTTTAGTAACCATTAATAAAGGCTGAGTGTAATCATTGCTCTGTCTGTTTATGCTCTAAAACAAAAATGTCAGTCACAGTTTGTTCTAAATGTAAAATTTCAGGAGCTGTGGCTTAGTCACATTGAACTGACATTTCAGTTAAGATGAATATGAACAGCCCACGCATGTTTTACATTGCAGTTATCTTGAATGTGTTTCAAATTCAATTATATTATCAAAATGAACTTATACTGCTGTGTATTTAAAACTTCAGCTTTTGCTTGTTCTCATTGCTATCATGCTTTGTAATCTCAAGAAGTAGCTGTGGTTTGACATCCTGCGTTGCTCCTGTGGGTGCATGAGAGCACTTCTGAACACTCAACCTGAAAGACTTTGGCCTCTTGTAGGTTACAGCTACGAGCGACTGGATGGCTCAGTGCGAAGAGAAGAACGCAATCTGGCTATTAAGAACTTTAGCACCAAGGATGTTTTCATCTTCCTCCTCAGCACCAAAGCTGGTGGGTTCATGACTTCAACAAGAGATCATGTGCTGTTGCTTGTTTTTATGCAGCAACATATATTAGCATTTAGATAGTTGGGGTCGGTAATGTTTTTTATTAAGCTTGATGCTCTTTTAAACTTGAGGTTTTTTTACTCATTGTATAAAGAACTTTTTTATTTAACAAAACTTCCGTTCACATAAAATAAGGAGAGACCCTTTCTAGTGGCACCTTCTGACTGGATCAAGCCTCTCTTAGGGTGTATTCACACTAGGTGATCTGTACTGTGCTCCAGTTCATTTGACGCCCAAAGTGTGGTTCATTCCCTACCGTGCCCAGGTGCGGGATGCTGAACCGGGCTCAGGCCAGCTTTAAGAGGTGGACTCAGGCAAGGTTCAGTTGCATTACGGGCACAGTACTTATGTGCCTGAGGACAGGTCGGCTGCCTCTGTAAAACGTTCTTATACTAGCAGCATTAGTAGCCAAAAATCACTGTTGCATAATCAGTTAATCTATGTATATACAACTCCAAAGCTACAAAGTAAATACAACCATAAAGTCAGTTGTGCTGTGCCATCATGTCTTCACTCCACCACAAAAAGTAGTTTCATGATGGGGCCGTCATGCTCTGGCACAGTATAAGGCTACCAGGCATATAGTGAACACCACCTTACACCTTAGGCACAATTTAACTGGGGGCAGCATCAACCCCTACCAGTCCTGTGATGGAATGGCATCCTGTTAGAGGTATGTTTGCATGTGCACTGTGGATTATAAGCTAGACAAGGATGAAAGGGTAAAAATGTGGATGGAAAAGAAAAAAAAAACTTAGCAAATGTTTGACTTTCTAGCAGTCACATCTAAACAAGTAGTGATAGTCATTAGTGACATTAGTATGTTATAATTTAATAATATTTAATATAAAAACTATAACGCTGTTTAAAGAAGCATGTTAGTTATTCTTAAGAATTATACAAGTTCTCCCTGTATTAAAATGGGCCGATTTATAATATTTAGCCTGGGAATCTGATACACATAAATACCCATTCAGAAGAAACCGTACTGTAACTTTTGAATTTTGAATTTTCTCTTGGTTAATTAACTTGGGTTAATGTAAGTGTTTTAATCATGTTTAGAGCTAGGTTTATCTCTTCATACTCTTCTGTGGCAGACTGTTGGGAAATGTAGTGGTAAAAAGTTGTGGTCGCATACTATATTAATGTACACTAAGTAAAAAAGTATGTTGTACACTGTATTAATGTAATGTATAATATCTCTATGACATTGTATGACACACGAGTGACTATGTAAGAGTATGACACTGCAAGTCATCTGTAACCTTGTTTCTGTGTTTGGTCAGGTGGTGTTGGTATGAACCTTACAGCAGCAGATACGGTGATCTTCATGGACAGTGATTTCAACCCACAGAATGATTTGCAAGCTGCAGCTCGAGCCCACCGACTTGGACAATCAAGGTAATGCTGGAGTAAAAACCCAATAAATGTAGTATCACTGTAATATAATTTACTTTTAGCAGCATTGAATGTTTGTGACCATTTGACCAACATGACCATTTTCAGTACAGCTCTTACCCTCCCCACCAAGGATGCAAAATGATTCAAATTCTGACTGTATATCATAAGTTTCTGTGATGGTGTTAAAAAGGACCATATTTTGAGAAAATGTCGTTTTGACCTCGCTACATGCTGAGATGTTTATGCAACCCTTGGGCACTGAGTTCACATTACATATTTATACTCAACAGACAAAACATTATTCACATTGCATGTAACTTCAGGCTCCTGCAGTCGGCGTTTCAAGGATCATCAGGCTATGGGTGTGCAATGGGATTCATATATAGAGGTGGTACAATGTAGTGAATCTCTCGTTTGATGTGTGGAAAATGGGTCACAAAGCAGCGGTTAATGATGAACAGGATTGAATGACTGCCTTTTGCATGCCAAAGGCTACATGACATGACATTCAGGAGCAGTCACACATTTGGACTGGCCTACAAAATCCCTAGACCTGAATACTCATAAATCTGTGGAAACATCTGGAACCACAAATAAGGTGTCATCCACAAATTCTGGACTGTGTCCAGTCCATGCCAAAATGAATCATAAATGTTATTCATGCATGTGGAGGTATTACCTGCTATTATTATTTTAAAATTTTATTTATTTATTTATTTATTTTTTGTACACTGTGCTCATCTTGTGCTGCAAACAGCAACATTCATCTAATACAGTTAAACTGAAAGAAAACTAAAAGGGTTTTTGCCTTGATTTACAGTTAGTCATTTAGCAGCCACTCTTATACAGAGCACCTTACAACAGTTATAGTCTTACAACCCAAGCAATTGTTGATTAAAAGCTTTGCTAAAGGACCCAATGATGGCAGCTTGGTGAAGGTGGGATTTAAACCCTGGAATTGTATGTCCACAATCTACTGCCGTAACTACTGTGTGACCAAAGTCTTGATGAAAGTTTTGGTTTAGTAATGCATTTACACACACCTTGGCTAACGTAACTAACATGCAGGGCTGTGAAAGTCATCCGGCTTCTGGGTAGAGACACGGTGGAGGAAATCATTTATTCACGTGCCGTATCGAAACTGCGTCTCACCAGCACAGTGATTGAGGAGGGCCGTTTCTCTCTACTGGAGCAGAATCAGGCAGCTGCTGACTTCCAGGTGCATTTATTCTCACCATTTCACTTGTCATATGTATGCTTTTTTCAGAAGGATGTACTTTTTCTTTTCTTTTTAATTTTGTTCTCAGTCACCCAGAAATCTGTTTTCTCCAAAAAGCAAGCCATACTTATTTTTCTTATCAACTAAGTGTTGGATGAATTTAACTCAATGTCAAAGTTAGATTCTTTTCTACAGAGGTTTTTACAATGAAGCATTGTCTTAAAGCAGCTTCAAAGTTTTCTGTTATTTTCCATTATCTAAGCCCAAGCCAAAATTGAACAAGTCTATGGTGACAGTGGCAAGGAAAAATGAATAAAATTTTATAAGGAAGAAACCTTGGGAAGGCCAAGACTTAAAAAACAAACTACATTTTTTGAGTGACTTAGATGATGTGTAAGAATTAAAATAATTTATCTAATTAATAAGTAATATAGATATAGTTTAGATAAACATAAACTACAACCTCAGTTCCAATGAAGTTGGGATGTTGTGTAAAACATAAATAAAAACAGAATAAGATGATTTGCGAATGCTTTTCAACCCATATTCAGTTGAATACACTACAAAGAGATGACACATAATATTCAAACTGATAAACTTACCTTTTTATTTTATTTATTTTTGCAAATATTCAATAATTTCGAATTTGATGCCTGCAAATATGTTCCAAAAAATTTGGGATATGTCTATTTAGGGCTAGTAATAAGGTTAAAAACAATATAATGATGTGATTTCAAACAGGTGATGTCAACATGTGATTATGATCATGATTTGGTACAAAAGCAGCATCCAAGAAAGGCTGAGACTTTGAAGAGCAGAAGATGGAAATGGGAAAGGAAATGTGTGAGAAAATTATTGAAATGTTTACATTTATTGCAGTTATCAGACACCCTTATCTAGAGCGACTTACAATTTATATAATCTTACAATCCAAGCAATTGTGGTTTAAGGGTCTTGCTCAAGGACCCAACAGTGTCAGCTTGGCAGAGGTGGAATTTGAATACTGTAACTTCTATTACATAGTCCAACACCTTAACCGCTAGGTTACCACAGTCCCATTTTAAAAACAATGTTCCTCAAGGAATGATTGAAGGGATTTGCATATTTCAGTCATAAATTTAGCTGATTTGGTTTGTTTTGCATTGTCTTGTTGAAAAAGGCATGGATGTGTCTATTAAAGATCTCATTGAATGGATATATTGCTCTAAAATCTCAATGTGCTTTTCTGCATTAATGCTGCCATCACATAAGTGTAAATTACTTTTGCCAAGGGCCCTGAAAAACTCCATCCCATAACAGACCCTGTCATTTCAACTTGTGCTAATAACAGTCTGGATGGTCCTTTTCATCTTTGGTCTGGAGCACACGGCGTCCATTCGGGCTATGGGATATGTTTATCGGCTTCTGGATATGCTTAACATAAGGCTCTTTTTTGCACATAAAGTTTCAAGTGGCCTTTGTGAATGTAACTCCATATTGTAAAGCTTGACAAAGGCTTGCCAAAGTAAATCCCTTACCCATGTGGTTCTATCAGCTTTTGTTGAATGGTGGTTCTTGATGCAGTGCTTTGTGAGAGATTTAAGATCACAGCATTCAGCTTAAGCTCATGCCTTTGACCTTTATACACTTTAATTCCTCAAGATTCCTTTGATTGTTTAATGTTATTATGCACCGTAGAAGGAGGAAGATATAAATTTCTTACAATATTTCTTTGAGGAACATTTGTTTTTAAACAGTTCAATAATTTTCTCACACATTTCCTTTGCCATTTCCATCTCAGCCTTTCTTAGATACTGCTTTTGTACCAAATCATAATCACCTGTTTGAAGTCACATCATTATATAGTTTTTAACCTTATTACTAGCCCTAAATCTCCACTGTCCCAACTTTTTTTGTAGGATTTGTTGCAGGCATCAAATTAAAGATTAGTGAATATTTGCCAAAAAATGCAATAAATCTGTTTAAACATTAAATGTCTTGTCTTTGTAGTGTATTCAATTGACTATGGATTGAAAATGATTTACCAATCATTGTATTCTGTTTGTTTTACACAATGTCCCAACTTCATCGGAAATAGGGTTGTAGATTAATATTGAAATTGGAGTTAAAATAAGTTATTTATAGACTAAAATTAGAGATAATGTAATTTGAGTTAAGTATAATATAATAGAGAATATAAAATTATAGCCTATAAGTTAGTAGTGTACAGTAGTGCTTAAGGTTGTGAACGCTTTAGAAATTTTCTGTATTAATATGGCCAAAAACATCATCTTTTTACACAGGTCGTAAAAAGTAAATAAAAACAACCCAGTTAAACAAATGAGAATATTACACTATTATACAAAAATAATATACATCGTCAAACAATCAATATTTCAGACAATCCTAAAAGTAGATAAAGAAAACATTTATTTATTGAGGAAAATGATCCAATATTACATATTAGTGAGCTGCAAAAGTATGTGAAGCTTTGCTTTCAGTATCCCCCACTGCACACCAGCTTGGAGGAATTTTATCCCATCCCTCCATACAGAACAGCTTTAACTCTGGGATGTTGGTGGGTTTCCTCACATTAACTGCTCACTTCAGGTCCTTCCACAACATTTAGGCTGGTTTTTAGTTCAGGACTTTGGCTTGGCCATCCCAAAACATTAACTTTATTCTTCTTTAGCCATTCTTTTGTAGAACAACTTGTGTGCTTAGGGTCATTGTCTTGCTGCATGACCCACCTTCTCTTGAGATTCAGTTTATCGACAGATATAATAATATAATAATAAAAAGTTAAACTTATATAGTGCCTTTCCTATGCTCAGGGACACTTTACAATAAATAGAACACTAAAATACAATAAATAACATGCAACCCAGACACAGTCAAACACAAAATAATACGCACAGGGTAACACAGACAAACACATTAACAGAGAATGAAAACAAAAGTCTCAACAAAAGTTCTAAATTCCACGATGGTAGACACAGGTCCAGATGATGGACCATTCTTCCGACCACGATGGAAACAGCGATACCACCCAGCACCCAATCCAGAGCAGTGAACTGACCCAGTTGGCCAAATGTCCAGAGTCCGTGGAGCAGAGCAGAAAACAGGAGACCACAACACTAGCTGGAAGACCAAAGCAGGAATCCGCATTGGCCTCGCAACCACAGAGATAAAAACCACGAGCCAACAGACCAACGCCAACGGACATGCACAGTAAACAGTAAAAGAGACATGTTTAGTCCCAAACCAGTCACACACGGCAGCAAAAATGGCCAAACTCCACAAGTCCACGGACAGGTCAAACAACCGAAAAACACAGAAAAATGCCCACAACAGAGTAAAAAGAAAAATTATCCAACAACGGGAGTGGCAGCCGACAAACGCAGCACACAACGTACCCCTGAACCGGAAACACGAAACGGAAAGTGATCAAACATCAATGTCCTGATATTTTCCTTTAGAATTTTCTGATGTAATTCAGAATTCAATGTTCCATCAATCATGGCAAGATGTCCTGGCCCAGATGCAGCAAAACAGGCCCAAACCATGATACTACCACTGCCATGTTTCACAGATGGGATAAAGTTCTAATGATGGAATGCAGTGTTTTTCTTTCTCCAAACATAACGCTTTTCTTTTCACCAAACGTTCTATTTTGGTCTCATCTGTCCACAAAACATTCTTCCAGTACCTTTAATACCAAACTGTAGATGAACAGCAATGTTCTTTTTCTCCTTGCAACTCGGCCATGCACACCATTTTTGTTCGGTGTTGTTCTTATGGTGGACTCATGAACATTAACATTAGCCAATCTGAGAGAGGACTTCAGTTGCTTAGAAGTTACCCTGGGGTCTTTTGTGACCTTGCCAATTTTGTGTCGACCACTCCTGGGGAGGGTAACAGTGGTCTTGCATTTCCTCCATTTGTACACAATCTGTCTGACTGTGGAGTCCAAACTTTAGAAATTTCCAACCTGATGAGCATCAACAGTTCTTTTTCGGAGGTCTCAGAAATGTCCTTTGTTCATGCCATGACACACTTCCACAAAACCTGTTGTGAAGAGCAGACTTTGGTAGATCCCTGTTCTTTAAATAAAATGGGGTGCCAACTCACACCTGATTATCATCCCAATGATTGAAATTTGCAAATTAACTGCTGATCCTGGAGGTTCACATACTTTTGCCACTCACTAATATGTAATATTGGATCATTTTCCTCAATGAGTAAATGACAAAGTATAACATTTTCGTCTCGTTTGTTTAACTAGGTACACTTTATCTACTTTTAGGACTTGTATGAAAATCTGCTGATGTTTATGGCATTTTTATGCAGAAATATAGAAAATTCTAATGGGTTCACAAACTTTAAAGCACCACTGCATGTAAATAAAATATTTAATTAAATTTCACAGAACATATGCATATCAGCATTATTTAGTCCAGTACAACTTTTTTAATTCAACTGTCTTGAATTGTGCCATGTGTGCAGCTGAGTGAGATTCTGAAATTTGGTGTTGATAAGCTGCTATCATCAGATGAGAGCTCTGTTTTGGATGTGGACCTTAAAGTTGTACTGGGAAGGTCTCGGGGTGGTCACTGGTTGATGGACGAAGAATGTGTCAAGCCTACTGAGGATGAGGATGTAGAGGAGGAAGAGAGACAGAGTAAGAGACAATTTGTCGTTACAAATCCAACTTGTACAGTATTTTGTCAAAGCCGCATTACGATCCCTTTTTGACCATCGTTTTCCAGACCATATGTACTATTTTGAGGGGAAGGACTACTCCAAAGACCCCAGTGCAGAGGATGAGAAAATGTTTGAGCTCTTCTTGGAAGAGCAGATGGTTGATTTGGGGCATGCAGGGAAAGAAGGACGCACCCTACGCCACAAAGCTGGAGTGAGTTACTCAACACATTTATCAACATGCATGTCACATATTCAGCAAATACTGATCAGCCAAATTACTTTTTTTAAAAATAACTTAAAGAAACACACTTCCAAAATTTCAAAATATAGATAAGACAATATTTTAGGGCTCCACAAATAATATTATTAATATAAAAAACAGAAACTATTGCCGCCTTCTTTGCAAAATAGCTCAAGCTCAGTTAGATTGGATGGAGAGTGTCTGTGAATAGCAATATTGAAGTCTTGCCACAGATTCCCATTATAGTTTATTATTATTTTTTTTTAAATTCTTTCTATCTTTTTATATTCACTTTGTAATAGTTAAATCTTTATACCTTAGCCTTGTACTGTACCTTGCTGCTGATAATGTGAATTTCCCCAGTGTGGGACTAATAAAGGCATATCTTATCTTATCTTAGATTCTAAATGGGATTTAGGTCTGGAATTTGACTGGGCCATTATAACACATGGATATGCTTTGATCTAAAACTTTCCATTGTAGCTCTGGCTGTATGTTTAGGGTCGTTGTCCTGCTGAAAGGTGAACCTCCAGCACAGTCTCAAGTCTTTTGCAGCCTCTAACAGGTTTTCCTCTTGGATTACCCTGTATTTTGCTCCATCCATCTTCCCATCAACTCTAACCAACTTATTTGTCCCTGCTGAAGAACATAAAAAATTGTTGAAAAGTTTGAGGGGTATGAATACTTTTGCAATACACTGTAGCTAGACCATAAATCACTAAAGGCTCTAAACTCATTTTTACCACTGGTCAGGCTGGTGCAACTACCTTCGTGAATTGCCTGAGCTGAGTTCTGGTTGCACCCGTTTTTTTTTTATTAATCAGTGATCTCTTGATGGTCCTTTCTCTCTTTTCTCTCCCTCAGTCTGTGCTTTTTTTTAAGTGATTGGCTAAATTACTTCATATTGCACCTTAACACTGGATTCGGGTGATATTCTTGTGTACATAACTGATGCCAGGGAAAGTGCTGGTAGGGTGGGGCGACTCGAACCTGGTTAGTCAAAGGAGTATATGAGATAGACACTTGAAAAATGTGACCGCAAAGAATTCTAATTTGCACATGTTAAAAAATTATCGTATTTGCAGCCATTTTGTTCGCAGTCTAGATCCCTGAATATTGACATAAAACCAGTGTTATTTCTAGACTCAATTATACCAGAGGAGTTATTATTTAGTCATTTAGTTATTATTTAGTCATTAACTCCATCATGTTGCCAAATACTCTGGGAAACACACTCACCAGAGGCGGGATACAAACTAGGGGGCTGGATTGCACTTGGGTGCGATCCAGCAATCTACTGCTTTGTCACACTGTTTTGTTTCCTGTTTGTCCACATCACAAGGGACTCTTTAGTATCCATGTTCCTTGGGGATGGAGGCTGGGGCTCTGTTTCAAACATTATAATACCTTACAAAGATTACATGATGTGTTGTAGTTTATATAATATTTGAGAAATGTCTTAAGAAAAGCAAATTCACTGCTTTTTCTGTATATTTATTGATATTTGTTTAGTTTCTCTTGTCAACCAGTGCCAAACCACATCTTACATTCCTCATGGTAGTCTGTATTTATTGTATTTATTACACTGGTGTGTGAGTCACACAGTGCAATAAAAGAACGTTTTATATCTTTTTTGAGGAGTTCTATACTAAAATCAAGCCAAATAACATCAAGTACTCCATCTTAAAAGGCTTTATCCTTTCTTGTTTTTCCTCCTCTTTGTGTTAATCACAGAGCAAATGTGCTCTGAAATGATTAAATATTATAAAATGCTATTTGTGTTAAATATCATGCCAATAGTTATAATCACATTATTTGTTTCACCCTAAAGAAAATTTTTTATTGATTTAAATTCCTCTGCTCAGTCATACACAATATAAGCTTCAACATAATGCATTTGTTACTTCAATAATTCAGTATAAATTTTTCATTGTGCAGAATTTGCAACAATTCTTTGCGACTTCTCTAATGGATAATGGCCGAGGCATGGCAAATAAACAGAACCATACCTTTTTAATTCAAAACATTAATATTTTAGGGACTTTTTTGATTAGCAACTATGAGTACTTCACAGGTTTATGCAGTAAAGCTGCAATTGGCACATTGTTTTTGTTTGCTTGGTTTTTGTTTTGCATTGTGAATACATACATAGTTAGAATTGATTATCAAATCAGCAGGTCCCATCCAGTAGTATTGTTTCCTTCATTAATACATGTATGATTCTAAATGCTTCATCTCTCACCCTCTTGACAGGTGTGCTAGACAGGTTGAAATGTCCCCACCTCCTAACTCAAACCTGTGCTGCCTGCCATCAGAATCGCCAGCATATTATTTCCTGTCAGCTGTCTCGCATTTCCTTAAACCCTCTGAGGCGGTAACAGCCAGGCACTTTCAGAGTTTGTTTGTGTGATGAATTCTAGCCTTTGTTCTCTAAGCTCTGTGTCTGTCTACACACTCTAGCTCTCTTAAAAGGTCTGTCATTCATCTCTTACAGATGACAACTGAAAGTGCAATTTTTGGCCAAAAATGTTTGCTTCATACCTATTATTAATGTAGTTATGAAGTTAAAGCATCATTATTATTCTTACATCTAGGGATGGGAGGGGGATCGATTCTTAAATGCATCAAGATGAGGAAGTCGAAGATTCTGAATTGATTCGCAAATGTCAAAAATAGATTTTCTAATTAATAGTTAAATGATAATTTAAGAGTGAAGGAATGCAAAAGGCGGAACTCAGAAGTATGCAAGTGTGAACATAACAGAGACAAACAAGCGATGTCAACGCTTCCACCCAACTTGGAAAGAGCGAAGCAAATTACTGACTTTTCTTGCCAAGGATTTGCATCCATATTCAGTCGTTAAGAACCCGGGTGCTTTTGCGCTCTGTTGTGCACTTTGATACAGCGTTCTGTCTCAAAGATACTTCATGCTAACCATATTCTAGCAGACTTGGAGAAGACTTTTAATAGACTGTAGTCTGACATCATCTCATGTTTAAAGACAAGTCACAGAGTTTTTAGTCACACACTATGAATTTGCAAACGCTGGATTCTGACATGGTCGCTATTTGCAAAACTATAACTAGATTCCTCTTGTGATTATTTCAAATCTTTTGAAAAAACACCTAAAATAATTAGTACCCTAAGTAAGCTACAGTATAGTCAGCCATTATATTATTATTTTATGTACTGTATTACATTTCTGAGTTATTTCAATACTTGAATTTGACATCATTTTGGAGTCCTGTAATTTGCATAGAAAACGTATGCAAGTAGTAAAGTTAAATAGCCCGAATACATTTAAAAATAAATGTAGAAAAGTAAAAATGCAGTGTTTCCATTAATTTGGCCAGATAACTAAGAATTCTAAAAATCAGCTCTTTATACAGGCAATATACCCACAAAAATAAAATCCTTTTGTTTTAATTTATTAAAAATACATTTATAAAAAAATAAAGTGAGTCTGATTTAAGGCAGGGTATTAAGACACAGCATTCTACCAACAGAAAACAGTGGAGTGAGATCCCAGTGTCTAGGGTCCCATTATAATTTCCATTGCTCGACTAGTTATTACACACTGCCTGGCCAAAACAAGGCCATGACCTGTGGGGCAGTGCTATGATTTGGGGTTGCTGCTGCAGTTGGTTAGGTTTAGGTTTAATAACATTGTGCCAAAGAAGGTGCTCCGCTGATACCTGAATATACTGAACAAACAGGTTATTCCATCAATTCATTTTTTCTTCACTGATGGCACGTTCATATTCCAAGATGATAATGCCAGGATTCATCAGGCTCAAATTGTGAAAGAGTGGTTCAAGGAGCATGAGACATAATTTTCACACATGGATTGGCCACCACAGATATGAGGCCAGACCAGAGAATCTTTGGGATGTACTGGAGAAGACTTTGTGCAGTGGTCCAAATCTCCCATAGTCGATACAATATCTTGGCGAAAATGAAAGCAAAATTAATAATTATAAATAATTAAGAAACAAATGTTACATTGCAAAAGGTTGTGGAAACGATGCCACAGCAAATGTGTGCCTTAATCAAAGCTGTATTAGTATGTGACCTTTTTTGACAGGCAGTGTAAATTTGGAAGGTGAAGCTAATAATGTTAATTTTATCAGTCAAAAATGTTTAAGAGAGAGTTATAGAGCATCAGCAGCTACGTCGGGTAAAGATCTGGATGTAACAGATGTGAATCTCTGATCAGCCACAGATGGTGTATAATGAAAGACACAGTCTTTAACACCAGCAAATGACAACTTTATGAAGAAAATAAGAAAGAACGGAGGTGATGGAACCGAAAAAGCAACTATATTAAGAGCCCGGGACTCTTTAGTAACTTTCATTATCTTTTTCCAGTTCACCCAGTTATCAGAATGCTCATTAATAGCTCCATATTCCATATTTGAATCGAAACAAAGGTTTTCAAAGTAGATAGATTTTGTAAACTCATTTCTGTTACATGTATAATTATAATGTTGGTAGCATTGCCTCCTCACAGCTCTGAGATCCCCAATTCAATCCTGATCCTGAGCTCCATCTGTGTGGAGTTTGCCAAATGTCCGCATGGGTTTTCTCTGGGTATTCCGGTTTCCTCCCACATTCCAAAGACGTGTGTTAGGGTAAATGTTGTTTCCAAACTACGATGGATTGGCACCATGTCTAGGGTTATTCCTGCCTTGCTCCCTGTGTCGTTGGCTAGGCACCAGCTTTCCCAGAACCCTGACCAGGATAAGACAATTAATGAATGAATTAATTATAATGTTGCTGCTTTGATATGGCTGCCATTGTTGATAGGCTATCAGTCTGTATGGCGTAGTGATACAAAGTGCTTCAGTCAGAGTGACGTTATCGTGTAATAATGGCACTTCCGGAACATCTCTCAGCCAATAAAATTGCAGGGTCTGACCTAACTGTGATGTAAAATTAAATAATAGTGACGTATAATTGCACTTGAGGGAGGTTAGTCATGGCTATGCTGTCAAAATATATGCTGTATGCTGTCAAAACAGTAAATTAGGAAAGAGGGGGGCTGTGAGACCAGAAATGAGAGAACATTTTTTAATGGATGCAATCCAAATGATTAAGAACCAGTGCTCTACAGAATCTAATACAGAATTGCTAGGTATGCTATATAATATGGTATTCAGAAAACATCCAGATTGGATAAAGTGTAATCTCACATAACATATCGTGGATGTGGATTAGTGGGTCCGCAATATGAAAAATCAATATACCATTGTGCTAAGACTTCCACTATATTTGTCTGTAGGTTTTATTATCTGGGCCATTAGCAACTCCAGTGAGGAGAAAGAGGCCTCTGACGAAGGATGAGCTTGAACAGAGGCGTCTGAAGAGACAGGAAGCAGCTGCTAAGAGAGCCAAACTACAAGAAGAAAAGAAGAGGCAAAGAGAAGAACAAAATTACAAGAAAAAGTAAGAACCTGGTAGTCCTGGTAAATGCAGTGCTGCACTTGTGTGTTTATACTACTGGGTAATAATTAATCATATATACCGAAAGTCTTGGGGCATCAGATTTCCTTTAGTTTTATTTAATTTCATAATCTCTAATAGTTGAGTGTGGTATTTAACCACTTTTACTAAGTCACCAAAAATAATGGCTCTCTCAGCTACATCAGGCAATGGAATAAGAAATTAAGATACAGTGGACCCCCCGTAATCGCTGGGTTAGGGACCAGAGTCTTACACAAATAATGAGAATTCGCGATTACTTGTCCCCCACCCCCATCACCCCTCCGGTCCACCATATTTAGTTCTAATTAGTGTGGTCATAAAACAGAGTCATAATTTAAGCTTTATTTAAGATGGTTTCACACACTTTGTATGCATTTCTATAAAACTAAAAAGTAATTTATGTATTGTACTGTACCAGTTTTGATGATTACACAGACACACACACACACACACACACGCACACAATCACAGAGTGTGGTCAGAAAACAGAGTCGTAATTTAAGCTTTACTGTATTTAAACTGGTTTAACACACTTTGCATGCATTTCTGTAAAACTAAAATGTACTT
This sequence comes from Loricariichthys derbyi, assembly GCA_033118015.1. Taxonomy (NCBI): domain Eukaryota; kingdom Metazoa; phylum Chordata; class Actinopteri; order Siluriformes; family Loricariidae; genus Loricariichthys; species Loricariichthys derbyi. The sequence goes on from JAVSBU010372495.1 coordinate 14,586, forward strand.
ATAAGTATTGTACTTTACCAATTTTGATGATAACTGTACATGTAAATGCAACCTTATGTGTCCTCCCCTTTATTGGGAGCTTCTTGAGGTTTTTGGGCTGTCTTCTTGACAGGCTGGAAGAACATAGGTGATAGGGAGCTGCCATGCTTACTTCTTCAGCGAGTTCAGGAGGTTTTTGTAGGGTTCGCTGCACGAATCAATCCCGTTGGCGAACTTAATGGACCGGTCCAGATAAGGATCCCACGCCATGATCATCTCCTTGACTTCCTTTAGTCAGGTCTAGGGCTCCATGAAAGTGTTTAGGCTTGGAGTGGCTGTGTGTTTACACTACTTCATGTATCAATCACTGAGAGCCCGCCTCCAATAAGGAGTACGTACATGTGTATGTACATAGGTTCCACTGAACAAAACCTTGATTGTGTGAATTTTTTCACGAATAACAAGTAGTTACGTTCCAGAGAATAATCCGCGATTGTGTGAATCCGCGATAGTGGAACCACGATTACAGGGGGTTTACTGTATTTGGAATTGGGCTGCAACGATTAATCGACTCAATTAAAATCGACTCAATTAATTGATTAACCTCTTAACGTCCTCACCAAGAAATAAAATCAATGGAAAAAAAAATATTTTATTTTATTTTTATAATATTTTATTAAATAAATATTCCATTGCTTCTTTTCTTGATAAGGACATTAAAGGGTTAAAAAGATATAATGACCCAAAAAGTGCTCTACCAAAAAGTTACGTACGACGTTAAAGGGTTAATATTAATCAAGTCAATTAAAGTCAACCAAATTAGTTGGAAGCTAATTTAATAGTTGATTAGTCAGTGGTTTTAAATTTTGATAGGAAAAAGATGCTATTTTGTATTAGCAGTAGCATTAATTCAAAAGTTTTTTGTAAAAATTTTTGTATAGGGTATTGGTCTTTATTGTCTGCACCATTATTTAACAATTAATTAATAGATTAAATTGGACTGTCAAAATAGTTGTTTGTTTTAGCCCTATTTGTAACATTGAAATGTGTATCTCTGACAGGATGGCATGGTGGGCATCATGTGGGTATAAATCCCTCTGCTTGCCCTCTGCTGATAGTGAGGGTGAGGATGTGGATGATGATAATGATGAAGAAGGTGATGACAGCAGTGTAAACTCTACAGACTCGGATCATACAGCCATCCATTATGTACTTGGTGACGTCACCCATCCTCAAGCTGATCGAGAAAACGCCATTATTGTTCACTGTGTCGGTACGTAAAATGCATTCACACTCCAAATTGAACAACTTCTTCTTTCGGCTTTTTCCTTTTCAGGGGTCACCACAGCGAGTCATCCTCCTCCATCTCACTCTGTCCTCTGCATCCTCTGTCCTC